>CM010614.1:5873758-5975108 GCA_003430845.1 Xanthoceras sorbifolium | reverse complement strand
GCCTGAGTATATTAGTTGGCATTAAAACCAAGCACAAAATATCATGACTACATTTTCATCGTTACAAATATAAGATTCTCCTATGTTAACCAAACAATACATCACTTAAGCACATCATTCTAGTCATTTCACAAACACTTGGTAAACAATTCTGCAAAAACAGAACTAAATTCAAATTAACCAAGCAACGTTCAGTATGTCCCAACTGTAACAAAAAGGATAAAATAAACATAAAATTTTATGTGATCGCCATTTGTATCTAAGGGGAGTAGGCATTGACAACATTTGTAATAAATTTTGTATCTAAGGGGAGTAGACATTGACAACATTGGTAATAAATTGAATGTTCAAAACATAAAGAGTTGATCCTGAATAAACGCAAGCAAATTATCAGCACAGTGAAGCTTGCACATTCACATGCATCCACGTAGGGGTGGGCGTTTTCAGGTTGGGTTGAGTTGGAGGTCAACCCAACCCAACCCAATAAAAATTGGGTTGGAAAAAATTTCAACCCAACCCAATATTGGTCGGGTTGTATTGCGTTGATCGGGTTGAATTTAAAATACAAGAAAAAATAATTTTATACAATGAATATGATGAGAACTCACCTAGAAGAAGAATTAGAGCTAGGAGGAGGAAAGGAGAAGTGAAGAGGATAGAAGAAGAAGAAGTGAGAAAATCAGGCAGTGAGTACCCGCGACCACGGTCGCGACCCACTGCCTCGCGACCGTGGTCGTGGTGCTCACTGAAGAGAATGGGTTGAGTAGCGCAGGGAAGAGAAAAATGAGACAGTGAGCCTCGCAACCTTGGTCGCGAGGCCCACTGGTCGGCCAAAAAACTTGAATTTCCTACACACTTTTAAATTGTATAGTTATGGGCATTTTAGTCAATTCTCCATATTTTTCTGATTTTGTATAAATAGAACAACTAGTCTAGGGTTGTAATTATTCATTATTATCATCAATCAAAATACAATTTGAGAGCATTTTCTCTCATTTCTCTTGAATCATCATCAAGAACAAATCGGTTCTTCTTGCAATTTCGCTTATAAGATCCACTTGGGCTAGGGCTTAGGCTAATAACCTAAGAACTAGAGAGCAAGGGATTCCCTAATAAGGTAACTAAGCTCAAAATCTATCTACATTATTTTAATTTGTGTTGAGTGTTGTTTATTTGGTTATTAGTGAAGTTAGGGTTGTGGATTTGTGTTGATTTTGGGATTAATTGAAGATTGAGTGTGTTATTGTGTTAATTGGGAAAATTAGGGTTTATGGGTGTTTGTAATTTGGGGCTAAATTGAAGTTAGGGTTGAATTGGGTTATTGATTGTTAGAGAAGTTAGGTTTGTTATTGGATTTTGAACTAGGTCCTCAACAATTTGGTGGTTTCATTGAGGGATTACCTATAAGGTGTTTGATTGAAAAAAAAAAAAAAGAGTAAAAATTTTAAAAATTTTCCAATTGAACAAAATTAGTTTCAAGGTGGCGAACGAAGACATTGAGTAATCCCAAATCGTTACTCCGTCCAACCGAATCCCATTTGAAGCCTTAGAAGCCGGTCAACGTGAGTTGAGGGCAGATATGAATGGGGTATTTAGGGCGTTGGAAGGGTTGTCGGACCGGAGAGGAAGATCACCGGTAGACGAGGATGTTGTTCCGGGGGTAGTCACGGAGGCGGAGGTAGATCAAACACCGGGAGAACTCATGGGGTTAGAACACCACCGGTGAATCCTTTACAAGATGTCAATGAGGGGTTCATGAGGCAAGAAAGGGCTCCGACTCACATGAGACATGGGGGGAGAGTAGAAAGAGGAGACCGGGTTGCCGAGAGATGGGTTGAACCACATCATGAGAGGTTAAGGAGAGAGACCGGTAGGGAATTCAATGATTACGGGTCTAGTAGTGAGGAGGAAGACCGAAGAGGTTACCGAGGTGAACAACAAATTGATAGACCGAGACATCAACATTATGATGAATCGGACTATGAAATGGATCGGCGGGGTAATCGAGGCTTGAGGAAGCTGAAGGTAGACTTTCCGCGTTTTAACGGAGGAGATCCGTATGATTGGCTAGACAAGGCTAACCGCTATTTCAGAATTTGTGAGGTGACTAGGGCCGACAAGGTAGACATTGCAAGTATGTACTTGGAGGGTGAGGCCAGCAGTTGGTAGAGATGGATTAGTGCTCAATACGACCGAAACCATAGACGAATGGGATGGACAGCATTTGAGCAGGAAATAGTGTCTCAATTTGGACCATCACCGGTCAGGAATCACCATGGTCTACTTGCCAAACTTCGTCAAGAAGGTAAACTCCAGACCTACATTAAGGAGTTCCGGCAATTTCAAACCATGACTAGGGGATGGTCAGAGGAGCTATTGCTAGGGACATTCACGGAAGGCCTCAAGCCATGGTTGGCGAGGGAAGTTAAATTGAAGCAACCAACTAGCTTGCGGGAGGCAATGAGGATTGCGGAGATTCTTGATGGAAGCTATGGAGAGAAGAAACCATTCAAGGATTATTCGGGAAGCAAAACTACAAAATCATTGCAACCCAAAAACTCTTGGAAGGGCAAAACCATAGATGAAGACAACTCGAAAGGCAAGGCCAAAGAAGTGAGAAAGTTGTCAAGAGAAGAGGTACAAGACTACATAAAGAATGGCTTGTGCTTCAAATGTGGGGAAAAATAGGCAAGGGGTCACCAATGCCCAAAGGGTAAGATCCTCACGATTCTTAAATCCGATGAGTCCGAGTCGGACACCGCCGAAGAAGGGGAGTTCTCTAGTGATGAAGGGGAACTACGAGCAGCGGAATCCGGTATTGATACGGGTATGGCCGAGTTATCCCTTAATGCCATTTCGGGGACACCTAGTCCATCCACCATGAGACTCATGGCATGGATTGGGAACTCCAAGGTAACTTTGCTAATGGACTCCGGGTCGTCGCATAATTTCATTAATGTGAACACCGTGAAGAAACTAGGCATGAAAGGGGTCGCCATAGAACCCTTTGATGTGAAGGTAGCTAATGGGGAGCAGTTGAAATGTGAAGAAGTGCACCGAAATGTCAAGATGAATGTGCAAGGTGTATGGATAACAGCCGAGCTACATGTTTTGGCATTAGCAGGACTTGATGTGGTTCTTGGGAGTGCTTGGTTAAAAAGCATAGGTGAGGTGGTCACCAATTTTGAAACCACGACCATGAAGTTCAAGTTAGGCGGCAAGAAGAGGTCTTGGACCGCAATATCATCCAAGGAGATCAGACCTTGCGAAGCACATGTAATGGAGCGATTGTGCAAGGGAGGTGCCCACTGCTTTGCTGTCATCAACACTAGCGATAGTCAAGCAAAGGGAACCAAATGGCATAACCCGAATGGCATCACCAAATACTCATATAACCCCGAATGAGTTCAGAAGGCTGTTTTATACACATCTTGCTCTTTCATGCGGATTTGATGGTAACCCGCCCGAAGATCAAGCTTGGTGAATACACTTGCACCGTGTAGTTCATCCAACATCTCGTCAACCGTAGGGATAGGAAACCTGTCCTTCACGGTCGCTTCATTCAATGCTCTATAGTCGGTGTAAAATCTCCATATGCCATCCTTCTTCCGCACCAATAAAACCGGAGAAGAGAATGGGCTAGTACTTTGTCGAATTAACCCGCTTAACATCTCTCCCACTCGCTTAACCCGTGATATATGCGGTTAAGATATGAAGACCGTACCTGTTGGGCAGGAAATTCACCATTGTGACTGACTAATAAGCGTTGAGGCATCTCTTACAGCAGAAAATAGTCACTCCAGAGCAACAGAAATTTATGGTAAAGTTGTTTGGGTTTGAATATGACATCATCTACCAACCCGGAAAAGAAAACAAGGTAGCTGATGCACTTTCCAGAAAAGAGGGTAGTTCGATGATGTGGACCGTATATGAAGAGGAAGATTCAGGGCTATTAGCCTTGAGTGGTGTGGAGTGGAAGATTTGGGACAAAATCCGGGAGGCCGTAAAGCTAGATACCAAGGCCCAGGAAATTTGTCAAAGGTTAGAGAGCCATAGAGATGGGGTAAAGAGGTATACAATGAAAAATGAGCTCATATACTACAAAACATGTGTATATGTGCCTAATGTGCCCGGATTAAGGGAGGAGATTCTTGCCCACTTCCATGAGAGAAAGGAAGGTGGTCATTCCGGATGGCTCAGAACTTATGTGAAGTTAAAGCACTTCTTCTATTGGGAGGGGCTCAAAGTTGAAGTGAAGAAGAAGGTGGCCGAGTGTGACACATGCCAAAAGGTCAAATATGACTCACGGAGGCCAATGGGGCTGCTGCAACCACTACCAATTCAGGGACGGATTTGGGAGGATTTGACCATGGACTTTGTGGAGGGGTTGCCAAGTAGCCAAGGGTTTGAGGCTATACTAGTGTTAGTAGACCGATTGAGTAAGGGTGCCCATTTCATACCATTAAAGCATCCCTTTACTGCTAGTAGTGTGGCTAAGGCATTTGTGGAGAATGTGGTGAAATTGCATGGATTTCCCCGTAGCATTGTGACGGATAGGGGAAAATTGTTTATGAGCTCTTTTTGGCAGGAATTGTTTAAATTGCAGGGCAGCAAGCTTAACCTGTCCTTCACGGTCGCTTCATTCAATACTCTATAGTCAGTGCAAAATCTCCATGTGCCATCCTTCTTTCGCACCAATAAAACCGGAGAAGAGAATGAGCTAATACTTTGTCGAATTAACCCATTGCTTAACATCTTTCCCACTTGTTTCTCAATTTCTGTCTTTTGAAAGTAGGCATAACGGTATGGTGGTACATTAACGGGCTTTGATTCATCCTTCAATGTGATGCGATGATCAAAGTCCCTAATAGGTGGTAGTGTGGTTGGAACCTCTAAAACCCTCAAATGTCGGGCCAATAACTCTTTTACTTTCTCGGGCAGCCCTAACATTTCATCTTCCAACCCTTCCACCAATTTCTCCTTGGTTCCCTTTGCTTGACTATCGCTAGTGTTGATGACAGCAAAGCAGTGGGCACCTCCCTTGCACAATCGCTCCATTACATGTGCTTCGCAAGGTCTGATCTCCTTGGATGATATTGCGGTCCAAGACCTCTTCTTGCCGCCTAACTTGAACTTCATGGTCATGGTTTCAAAATTGGTGACCTCCTCACCTATGCTTTTTAACCAAGCACTCCCAAGAACCACATCAAGTCCTGCTAATGCCAAAACATGTAGCTCGGCTGTTATACATACACCTTGCACATTCATCTTGACATTTCGGTGCACTTCTTCACATTTCAACTGCTCCCCATTAGCTACCTTCACATCAAAGGGTTCTATGGCGACCCCTTTCATGCCTAGTTTCTTCACGGTGTTCACATTAATGAAATTATGCGACGACCCGGAGTCCATTAGCAAAGTTACCTTGGAGTTCCCAATCCATGCCATGAGTCTCATGGTGGATGGACTAGGTGTCCCCGAAATGGCATTAAGGGATAACTCGGCCATACCCGTATCAATACCGGATTCCGCTGCTCGTAGTTCCCCTTCATCACTAGAGAACTCCCCTTCTTCGGCGGTGTCCGACTCGGACTCATTGGATTTAAGAATCGTGAGGATCTTACCCTTTGGGCATTGGTGACCCCTTGCCTATTTTTCCCCACATTTGAAGCACAAGCCATTCTTTATGTAGTCTTGTACCTCTTCTCTTGACAACTTTCTCACTTCTTTGGCCTTGCCTTTCGAGTTGTCTTCATCTATGGTTTTGCCCTTCCAAGAGTTTTTGGGTTGCAATGATTTTGTAGTTTTGCTTCCCGAATAATCCTTGAATGGTTTCTTCTCTCCATAGCTTCCATCAAGAATCTCCGCAATCCTCATTGCCTCCCGCAAGCTAGTTGGTTGCTTCAATTTAACTTCCCTCGCCAACCATGGCTTGAGGCCCTCCGTGAATGTCCCTAACAATAGCTCCTCTGACCATCCCCTAGTCATGGTTTGAAATTGCCGGAACTCCTTAATGTAGGTTTGGAGTTTACCTTCTTGACAAAGTTTGGCAAGTAGACCATGGTGATTCGTGATCGGTGATGGTCCAAATTGAGACACTATTTCCTGCTCAAATGCCGTCCATCCCATCCGTCTATGGTTTCGGTCGTATTGAGCACTAATCCATCTCCACCAATTGCTGGCGTCACCCTCCAAGTACATACTTGCAATGTCTACCTTGTCGGCCCTAGTCACCTCACAAATTCTGAAATAGCGGTTAGCCTTGTCTAGCCAATCATACGGATCTCCTCCGTTAAAACGCGGAAAGTCTACCTTTAGCTTCCTCAAGCCTCGATTACCCCGCCGATCCATTTCATAGTCCGATTCATCATAATGTTGATGTCTCGGTCTATCAATTTGTTGTTCACCTCGGTAACCTCTTCGGTCTTCCTCCTCACTACTAAACCCGTAATCATTGAATTCCCTACCGGTCTCTCTCCTTAACCTCTCATGATGTGGTTCAACCCATCTCTCGGCAATCCGGTCTCCTCTTTCTACTCTCCCCCCATGTCTCATGTGAGTCGGAGCCCTTTCTTGCCTCATGAACCCCTCATTGACATCTTGTAAAGGATTCACCGGTGGTGTTCTAACCCCATGAGTTCTCCCGGTGTTTGATCTACCTCCGCCTCCGTGACTACCCGCGGAACAACATCCCCGTCTACTAGTGATCTTCCTCTCCGGTCCGACAACCCTTCCAACGCCCTCAATACCCTATTCATATCCGCCCTCAACTCACGTTGACCGGCTTCTAAGGCTTCAAATGGGATTCGGTTGGATGGAGTAACGATTTGGGATTGCTCAATGTCTTCGTTCGCCATCTTGACACTAATTTTGTTCAATTGGAAAATTTTTAAAATTTTTACTCTTTTTTTTTTTTTTCAATCAAACACCTTCTAGGTAATCTCTCAATAAAGCAACATATTGTTGAGGACCTATTTCAAAATTCAACAACAATCCTAACTTCTCTAACAATCAATAACCTAATTCAACCCTAACTTCAATTTAGCCCCAAATTACAAACACCCATAAACCCTAATTTCCCCAATTAACACAATAACACACTCAATCTTCAATTAATCCCGAAATCAACACAAATCCACAACCCTAACTTCATTAATAACCAAATAAACAACACTCAACACAAATTAAAACAATGTAGATAGATTTTGAGCTTAGTTACCTTATTAAGGAATCCCTTACTCTCTAGTGCTTAGGTTATTAGCCCAAACCCTAGCCCAAGTTGATCTCACAAGCGAAATTGCAAGAAGAACCGATTTGTTCTTGGTGATGATCCAAGAGAAATGAGAGAAAATGCTCTCAAATTGTATTTTGATTAATAATAATAGTGAATAATTACAACCCTAGACTAGTTGTTCTATTTATACAAAATCAGAAAATATGGAGAAATGACTAAAATGCCCCAAACTATACAATTAAAAGTGTGCAGGAAATTCAAATTTTTTGGCCGACCAGTGGGCCTCACGACCTGGGTTGGTCGCGACCTAGGTCGCGAGGCTCACTGCCTCATTTTTCTCTTCCCCGTGCTACTCAACCCATTCTCTCCAGTGAGCACCGCGACCTGGGTTGGTCGTTAGCTTGATCGCGGTGGACTGCCCCTTGTGCTCTAGTGAGCACCGCGACCACGGTCGCGAGGCAGTGGATCGCGATCGTGGTCGCGGTACCCACTGGCTGATTTTCTCACTTCTTCTTCTTCTATCATCTTCACTTCTCCTTTCCTCCTCCTAGTTCTAAATCTTCTTCTAGGTGAGTTCTCATCAGTTTGTCAAGCATTATGAGCTGATTGCTAAACCATTGACCGGTATGTTGAAGAAGGATAACTTTGAGTGGACCGAGGAGGCCCGACTTGCTTTTGAAGACCTTAAACGGGCTATGACACAAACCCCCGTTTTAGCCTTGCCAAATTTTGACAAGACTTTTGAGGTTTACACGGATGCTAGTGGCGAGGGCATAGGGGCTGTTTTGGTCTAAGAAAAGAGACCATTAGCATTCATCTCTAAGGCCTTGGGGCCAATAAAGAAGGCTTGGAGTACTTATGCACGGGAGATGTTAGTCGTGATACATGCGGTTAAGATATGGAGACTGTACTTGTTAGGCAGGAAATTCACCATTGTGACTGACCAACAAACCTTGAGGCATCTCTTACAGCAGAAAATAGTCACTCCAGAGCAACAGAAATTTATGGTAAAGTTGCTTGGGTTCGAATATGACATCATCTACCAACCCGGAAAAGAAAACAAGGTAGCCGATGCACTTTCCAGAAAATAAGGTAGTCCGATGACCGTATATGAAGAGGAAGATTCAGGGCTATTAGCCTTAAGTGGTGCGGAGTATTAGAACTCACCTAGAAGAAGTATTAGAACTAGGAGGAGGAAAGGAGAAGTGATGAGGATAGAAGAAGAAGAAGTGAGAAAATCAGGCAGTGAGTACCGCGACCGTGGTCGCAGTGCTCACTGGAGCACAAGGGTTGAGTCCACCGTGACCAACCCAGGTCGCGACCTAGGTCGCGGTGCTCACTGGAGAGAATGGGTTGAGTAGCGCGGGGAAGAAAAAAATGAGGCAGTGAGCCTCGCGACCAACTGGTTGGCCAAAAAACTTGAATTTCCTACACACTTTTAAATTGTATAGTTAGGGGCATTTTAGTCATTTCTCCATATTTTCTGATTTTGTATAAATAGAACAACTAGTCTAGGGTTGTAATTATTCATTATTATCATCAATCAAAATACAATTTGAGAGCATTTTCTCTTATTTCTCTTGGATCATCACCAAGAACAAATCGGTTCTTCTTGCAATTTCGCTTGTAAGATCCACTTGGGTTAGGGCTTAGGCTAATAACCTAAGAACTAGAGAACAAGGGATTCCCTAATAAGGTAACTAAGCTCAAAATCTATCTACATTGTTTTAATTTGTGTTGGGTGTTGTTTATTTGGTATTTAGTGAAGTTGGGGTTGTGGATTTGTGTTGATTTCGGGGTTAATTGAAGATTGGGTGTGTTATTGTGTTAATTGGGGAAATTAGGGTTTATGAGTGTTTGTAATTTGGGGCTAAATTGAAGTTAGGGTTGAATTGGGTTATTGATTGTTAGAGAAGTTAGGTTTGTTGTTGGATTTTGAACTAGGTCCTCAACAGAATACTACATCAAATATCAATCCTACTATTACATAGATCAACAGAACATCCAAGTTCCACTAACAGACCATAAAAATGATCAAAAAGTGTTTGGAAAACCAACCCAAAGAGCTAGAATTCATGTCTGAGTTCAAGCCATTGTTAAATTGAACTGCAAGCTAGGAAGCACGGACACTTCAAAACCCTCGCGTATCGTATTCGTATCCGTATCGAACACTCCGATACGCGAGGACACGCGTGTCCAAAAGAGGATACGCGTGTCCGTTGACTTCTGAAGACCTTTGACTAGGGGACACGGGAGGGATACGAATGGGGTCGTTTTGCAATTATTTTTCAAAAAAAGAGGGTCAGTTTATAAATTTAAAAAAGATAGGGTTGTTAGAGC
Organism: Xanthoceras sorbifolium; assembly: GCA_003430845.1. Taxonomy (NCBI): domain Eukaryota; kingdom Viridiplantae; phylum Streptophyta; class Magnoliopsida; order Sapindales; family Sapindaceae; genus Xanthoceras; species Xanthoceras sorbifolium. The sequence goes on along the minus strand of CM010614.1, from coordinate 5,965,534 downwards.
TTAAGAATATATTTTATGACTATTTTTTATTGCAATAATATTTTATGAATTATATTTTATGAATTGACTAGTTTTTTATGATGTTTTATAAATTATGTTTTATGAATTGACTAGTTTAATTATGAATGAATGAAGTTATTTATGTTTTAAATATATATTATTTTAATTGCCGTGTCCGTATCCTAATTTTTTGAGATTTGCCGTATCCCCGTATCATCCCGTATCGTATCACCATGTCCGTGCTTCTTAGACTGCAAGAACTAACAATACCCATTTAATGGAGATTTATATGACCTCTAGAAGTTCTCTGCACATCTGCGAAGCCGCAGCATAAGATCAAGTATTCAAGTGTTAACGGTTTGTGAGTTTGCACAGTTTCAAGGAAATGTTTACACTAGAATCTTCACTGGAAATGATGGTCGACAAACAAAGTTCTAATAAAACATGAATAGAGCAAATTGAGCACATAATATAATATACTATGTTGAAGTAGACATGAAATGCACAAAAGTAACCCATTTATTTTATTTTTTTCTTCATTGCTGATAATGCTAACAGTTTTTACTAAGCATAGCCTATTTTCGATCTCAGTTTCATATGCTTAGAATAGAACAGATTAATGAATCTCATCTCAAGAACTTCCTGATGTAATGAAAATGAAGATAAAATCTGGAAAACAACTGAAATCGGCCATGTGAATTCGATCAAAAATCTACTTGTTATAAGGAAATGCCTGAATTTCTAAACCATTTAGCAAAATCATCCCTGTTTAGATTAAAATCAAAGCATTATATCAAACTTTTTTTTTCTTTTTTCTATTTTAATTGGAAAATGTACATGCCAAAAATAAATAAACTAATTAAAAGAATTCTGGGTTGTGAAACTGGAAACATTTGATCAAAAATAAACACTACGTATCACAAATTGGGTAAAAGAATTATTAACATCTCCATCAATGAAATTGACAATTAGAAATCATTCCAAAATATGCAGACAACAAAAAACAAAAAGAAATCCATATGAGAAACAAAATAAAGCATATACAAAACAGATATTCAAGTGTATACTAATTAACACAAATATCATAAATATTGATGGTTGCAAAAATTAAAAACAGAAAAACCCAGCCAGATAACAGTATCATGAAAAAACAAAAACAAAAGCAAAAGCAAATTTGGCATTTAATCTCCAAAAAGGAAAATAAAATGAAAAACACGAACCAATAACTCAAAACTCAATCAAACTCAAAACAAAACGAAAACCCATTTCAGGATGATAAGAAAAAAATATTCAAAACCAAAAATCAGAAATTATTTTTCAGAAATAGAAACATGAAAAAACAAAATAGTACCTCATAATATTGACTCTCAAAAGCTCTGAAGTCGATGAAGGGCTCATGCATCTACCCCAAATCAGCAGTTCTTCCATGAGAATACAAGAGCATGAAACGCCCAAAAGGGTGCTTCTAAAACAAAGAAAATGAGATAAAGACGGTGGCTGGGTGAGGAGAAGAATGAGATTGTCGGTGGCTGGACGTGGCTGAGTGTGTGGGGATGAGATGCAAAGAACGACCGTGAAAGGAAAAAAGTCACCAGATTTGCTTCTTTTGGTTTTTAGGGTTTTCTTTTCGTGTTTTTATTTTAATTACCAGATCTGGTATTTATATTTGATGAAACAAAACTTCCATGGCTACAAAAAGCATTAAAAAGTTAACCTATCAGTACAGTTTAGATTAAACTTGTGTAGATTTATTTCAAGCTCCCATAACAAGCTTTAGATATTTTTTTAAAAAAAAAGTTCTTAAAAGATTAACAATACCTGTAAAAATTCATCCTCAAACTAATTTCAGAAGACTTATCAGCAAACAATGGAGCCCATGGCCGAGTTTCTTGCTCTTTTTGTTGGCAAGTTATGTCTTGCTGGTTACAAACTCAACCATTAATACATCATATGGAAACAACAGAAAATATTCAAAAGAAAAGTCAGACTATAGGGAGAAGAAAACCAAATTATGCACCCAACAAAACTATAATTCTATTACAAAACCCACTTCTATATCAATTCAAGTACATGTAAGCAAAAAACAAACAATTAATATATATATATCTATAAAGAAAGCAATACCCAGAGCGCAGAACTAACAAATTTATGCAAATGAAGTATAACAGGTACCAAATCAAGTGATCAAAAAAAAAATTACCAAAAAATTCCCGGTTCAACGAAGCCAAATCAGTGATCGACAAGCCAGCGCCAACCCCAACCAATTGTGTTGACAATGCAGCAAACAAGAGAGTCGAACTCCAGCGCAAGCTCACGCGATTTTGAGATTCGGTTTCGATTAAAATTCAAATACTCGCAACTCTCTCTGTGTCATTGTAACAAGAACAGACGAGTCATGCATAAACTTACAGGCTCAGTGTCTTTTATGTTTTTTTTTTTTTTTTTTTTTTTTGGGGAAATCGGCTCAGTATCTTTTATGATCTAATGGTTAACGAGAGAGGCAACAATTGGGGTTAGATTTATTTAAGTGGGTTGAGACTGAGCGCGGTCGCTGTGGTGTGGTTGGCTCAACTTGGCTGCATGTAGACTGTAATCAAGTAACCAGTGAAATTCTTTTAAAAAAATTATTACAAATTTGAAATTTTTAATTTATGATTAGGAATGTCAAAAAAAAAAAAAAAACACCTAATCCCACGAAGGATTGGGTTAAACCAAAACAAATAAGGTTAGAACGAATTTGATAATAATTTCAATTTTTCGTTTTAATAGCCGAGCTTTGGGGTGGGCATTGCAAACCCAACTTGACTGACCCGAACCGAATCAACCCGATAAAAAAATGGGTTGGTTGGGTTATCTAATGAACCCAAGAACCCAACCCAATTTTGGTCATATATAAAAAAAAAAAAAAAAAAAATTTGTAAACACTAAAACTAATCTACCTAAATCAGTTGTCCTCATCCACTCTTCCACTCACCCCCGCCGCTGCTCTACTCTGCCACTGTGCCACACTTCCACTCTGCTTTGCCCTCACCCACGCCGTTGCTCGCTATAATCCACCCTATCGCTGCAGTTTTCCTCGTTAGTAGTCGTCTTCCTTGTAACGCCCCTAATTTTCCGTAATTATGAAAAGTATATTATTTTAATGGTGTGTTTGGATGATAATAGGTTCAAGTGAATATTGGTAAAGTTATTTAGTAATTGGATAAGTATGGAATATTTTTATAATAATTAGTGAGATGGAATGTGATTAATTGTAAATTGGTTGCCATTTTAGGATTTTAAATAAAATTAAGGGGGGGGCATATTATAATTTTATATATATATATATATATATATATATATATATATAAATGTGCGAGTGGAGGCCAGCTTGCCTCCACTCTCACAAAAAAAAAAAAAAAAAACAGTTGGCGTGAGATGAGGAGATAAGAAGGAAAAAAACAAATAAATATATATAAAAAAAAAACAAAAACACATCAACATGAAACAGAAACCAAAACAACACAGCAAAAAAATAAGAAGAGAGGAGCAGCGAGAGAGAAGAGAGAAGAGGAGAGAGAAAGAAGAGAGAGAAAGGAAAGAGAAGAAGAAGAGTAGGAAAGAAATATTGTTCAGAAATTGTCCAGGTTCGGTATACACTAGTTTTCGTATTTTTTCAGATTTTTCAGAAATTTTCGAAATCGTTATATTATATTGTTTTTAATTGTTTGTGATATATTGTTTATGATTTGTTGTTTGAAATTGATTTTAGGAATGATTTGGCATATATATTGATTGTAATAAATTGATTTTGAATATATATATATATATATATATATAAATATATTGTATGTGATGATTTTGAATATATATATTATTTGTGATAAATTGATTAAACGATTTTGGGGAAATTCAATTCGATATTAATTTGTGAAATAAGTTTGAATATAAATTTGAGTTTCTTTTATATGATTATTGATGATGTATTTGAATTTTGTAAATGTGTTTATTGATTTGAATTTCATAAAATTTAATTTGACCATAAAAAAATGATATTGTGAAATGACCCTAAGATACTTAGACATAGATACGGATATAGGAGGTTGGTATACCAGCTGGGTTCATTTAGCAGTACTGGATGTAGTCTTCAAAAATCGCTCGGGGACACGGGGCACTACAACCTGCAAAGACAGAACGCACGTGACCCGCAGGACGTCTGGGACACCGGGGTGGTGCCGGCCAAAGTCACTCCGACGGTCAAGTTAGCGAGTGCTAGTAAAAGTATAATGTTTGTAAATGGAGATGAGTAAGGAATACTTCCTGCTATCTTCACAGTTGGGGTTTTTCTGATCAAAGGAGGTGTAAGGTCGGAGGGTGATCGGAGAAATTCAACAATGGCCGTAGGGTGTGGCTTTTTCTTCGTAATCTCTTGATCTCGGTTTTTCGGCCCTCTCTCCTTATGAGGGATTCTCTTCCTCTTTATAGGAGACTGATGCTTCTTCCTTTTGAGGGATCTCATCATTCTCTCTTCTCTGTCTTCCACCAAGAAAGCATCTGGGTGCTTCTTTTGATCGGGCTGCCATCAAGTGTCATCATGACTTTGTAGGACCCGTCTCAAAGTAGATCACAATCTGGTCTCCCTCGGAGCGACGGAGATGCTATGTCGTACGACATGTAGGTTTCTTGTCAATCTGGACCAAGATTGGGTGATGTAGCACGGTCGCACTACATAAGGGTACATGTCGTGCGACAAGGTCTTCAAACTGGTACGTCGTCGTACTACACGAACGCTTCATGTCGTGCGACATAGTCTTCCAACAGGCACGTCGTCGTACTACACGAGTGCTTCGTGTCGTGCGACATAGTCTTCCAACAGGCATGTCGTCGTACTACACGAGTGCTTCGTGTCGTGCGACATAGTCTTCCAACAGGTACGTCTACATGAGGATGCTCCATGTCGTGCGACTTGGTCTTCATGCTAAGCCTTTGTGGTACTACATGGGAGTGTACCTTTCTTTTAGCTATGGGCTTTGTCTTTGGGTCATTGTTTTGGGCCATACATATTTTGACTACTACAGTTTGCCCCCAAACGCATTGGTTTTCAGAAGAGCCAAGGGGTTTGCGTCGTACGACATGTAGTTATGGATATGTATGTGAATTTTAGAGGTTGGTTCGATATTGTCGTACGACTCAGTCCTTCTTAAGAGAGTGTTTCAGCGTTGGTGAATGGATGATAATGCATAAGTTTTGCCATTGTCGTACGACAATGTTCGTTTAGAGAAGGAACGATTGACCTTCAAATGACTCTTCGATATCTGTGCCGAAGTAAATGTGGTCATAATGGGCAGTGTGCATTCGTGGCTAATGATAGGTCATGGATTTGTGTGTCCAATGGGAAATTGACATGTAAGCACGTGTTTTCCTTTAATTGCCGCCCTTCCACTTTCTTCTCCATTTTCAATTTCTTGCTTTCTCTTTCTCGTTTTCTCTCTCAAAAACCAGTCGCCTGTGGAAGCTTTTGCCGGCGTCTTTGCTGCTCACTTTGGCCATTTCCGTTTTCATTCCGGCGAAGCATTTGGTCACCCTTGCTTTTTTGGTAAGTTTTCCTGGTTCCTTCGCTATTTTGATTTCTTATTTCTCATATTTGGTTTCTGCGTATTGTTTTGTGTTCTTCGAATAGTTTTTGAAAAGAATTTTGAAAAAAGGTTTTTTAGATCGAAAAATTAGACTTAGGTTTATACACAATTTGTTTGTAGAGTCTAAGTCGCACGACGGTAGCCAAGACGTATAGGTCGCACGACCTTCTTAACAGTCTTGGGAGCTGATATTAGGTCGTGCGAGGTCTTTGGTTTAGGTTATAATTACTAACCGTGGCTACTGTCGTTCGACTTGTAGGTCTTGATGTCGAGTCGAGGTGACGAGAGTCCTCCCAGTACCTCTGGGCGCGGATACGACGATCCCATAGATCTGTCGTACGACTCGTGGGGAGAGTCAGAGGCAGCGAGTGCTGAGGTGACAGTGGCGTCGTACGACACTGTGACTGTCTCTTTCGCGGGTACATCACGCGTGGCGGACGACATTCCCATGGGGATTCCGTTAGTCGAACTACCGGGCGACGCAGCTGGCCCATGTCCAATGGGACCTAGTAGGCCGCTGGGTTTGCTATTAAATAACCCAGCGAGCGTGCTAACTGAGGACGACATCATGTGCCTTCGATTTAGCACGGCATACCTGATGGTGTCGCACTGAGGGCGCCGTATAAGGAGGAGAGGCCAGATTGGGACGTCCCAGGATGGACCTGCATGTACGAGTTTCCGTTCCAGCGGGTAGGATTCAGGTTGCCCATAGTTGGGCTGTTGAGGAAGGTGCTTGATCACTTCGAGCTTGCCCCAGGGCAGCTGATGCCCAACAGCTGGAGGATCCTGCTGGCGTTGGATCTGTTGTGTATGAGGGAAGGGATAGTTTTCGAGCTCCCTGACCTTTTCTACTTCGTACACCGTGCGGGAGCACGACACAGAAAAGGGTCGTTACAACTTGAACCTCCGACCCAACAGAACACACCTGATCACGGAGCTGACGACGAATGACAGGCTGTGGAAGGATAGGTATTTCTTTGCGAGGGGCCTGCTTGTCGATTGGCCTCTCGGGGATACCATCGTTCGTGCGACCTGGTCTAAGGCAGGTGGGTCTTTATTTTAGTAGCGTCGTACGACTGTCTTGTGCTTTTATTTTCACTAACTCTTCTTGTGTTTGTTTTGTAGTGAACACAGGAGCGCCTCAATCAGTCGTTGGATTGACCTGTGTGACGCGTACGGAAAAGGTGCTGTCGTACGACGTCAAGGAGAGGAGTTGGAGGAGTATACTATCGGAGGAGAACTTGCGGCCGAGTCATCTTTGGAAATTTAGCGTTATAAACGAGCCAGGTACCCCCTACCCTGCCTTCAAAAATTTAGTGGAGTTTGTCAGGGTCAGGCATTGTGTCGAGCGACTGTACGGCACACGATTCCTGACTCCCATCTCATACGTCGAGCGACGATTTGCAGTTGATATTATGGCGGGGGAGATTGCTGCACCTGCTGCTGATGACGCAATGAAAAGGCTGAGGGAGAAGAGGAAGGGCAAGAAGAAGGCTGAGTCGAGCGACCAAGCGGCCTCCACTCCTCCACCTCCTCCTTCTAGTCGAACCAAGACCTCCCAGGATGTTTCTTCTGCTGGGAAGAAAAGAAGAAGGGAGGATTCGACATCGGGTGTCGACGCGTCGGTCGACCTGGTCTTCCCACAGGATGCCTCTGCATACTCTAATGTAGGGTCGATCCTTCCACAGGTCGAGCGGCTGCTGCTGCCCGAAGACAAGAGTCGCCTAAGGGAGATGGGTCTTTCCCAAGCTGCTGACTGGGGCCTTGGTCACCTCTTCCAGGTATGGTCGTACGACCAATATTTGTATATTTTGTTTTAACTATTTCATAATTTGTTTTGATTTGTATTTTTATTTTGTGTAGGCTCTTCAGTCGCACGTTCATCTGAAGGAAGAGCTGGGCGTCGCCCTCAAGAAGGTGAGGGACCTTAAGGTGAGCAACCAGGGCTTGAAGGCTGACAATGACATGCTGAAGGCTTCGAATGTTGAAGCCAAGAAGACTGCTCTTGAGGCCTCCAGTCGGGCGGTGGAGGCCACTTTGGAATTAAATAAGCTGAAGTCGCGTGTTGACTTGCTGGAGGCCAAGCTGAAGGCAAAAGAGGCAGACTATGACTCCCTGTACGACAAGGCAGAGGATAACGTCCTCAATGCAGTCATCAAGACTCGTGCAGATTTAATGAGGGAGTACAAGGACGGTCGTGCGACCGAGTGGAAGGTTGACAGCTGGATTGCCGACCTCGAGGAGCTGTCGCGTTATACTGAGGATGAAGCAGATGATAAGCCTGGCGAAGAGCCTGCTCCTCCTCCTCCAGAAGGTTCTACCATCGTAGCCTTGGCTGCCCAGCCGACTGGAGAGCACGATGACCTTGCCCCAGAAGGGGTTGTAAAAATATGTTGTTGAACGTTTTTATTTTTAGTTTTGCTTTAATGTATGCTTTGTTTAAACAACGATTTTTCTTAATATATGAAGTATGTTAATTTTTCCTTGATGTCGTAATTTCTTTTTCTGATTGCGTGATCTGTTGGAGATGAAAAATCCATGACCTTGAATGCGGGTCATGTGACCGTTTGGAGATGGAGACCGTGAATGCAGGTCGTGGTCCATGACCTTGAGTGCGGGTCGTGTGACCGTTTGGAGATGGAGAGTCCATGACCTTGAATGCGGGTCATGTGATCGACCGTGAATGCAGGTCGTGGTCCATGACCTTGAGTGCGGGTCGTGTGACCATTTGGAGATGGAGACCGTGAATGCAGGTCGTGGTCCATGATCTTGAGTGCGGGTCGTGTGACCATTTGGAGATGGAGACCGTGAATGCAGATCGTGATCCATGACCTTGAGTGCGGGTCATGTGATCGAGTTTTGTTGTAGATTTTGTTGTTTATGATATTGAATTGCCCCAGTTGGAGTGTGTAACTGCTCAGTTGCACACTACAACTTTTGATGTAGTTTAAGATAGACTGTGCAATGTTGACCTGCGTTAGAGTGATAAAATTCGAAATATATATAAATAGATATATATATATATATATTTCTAAAACTGATATTGTTTTAGATGGCACGCGTTCCAACTGTTGCCGATCTCCATGCCATCTGTACATCGTAGTTTATAGGCTCCATTTCCAAATACACTGGTGATTTGATATGGTCCTTCCTACGTAGGACCGAATTTGCCTGCTCCTTTTTCCTTTGTGTTTTGGAAGACGCGGCGAAGAACCCAATCTCCAATATGGAAAGACTTGAGACGAACGCTTCTGTTATAATGGCGGGCGACTCGTTGTTGGTATACGGCCAATCTGATTGCGGCCTTGTCGCGACGCTCGTCGATTGTGTCAAGTTCGTTCATCAACTCTCTGTTGTTTGCTTCTTCTGTTGCGTGTCGTATCCTATAAGAAGGGTAGTCAGCCTCTGTTGCTATGACGGCCTCTGAGCCGTAAGATAGAGAGAATGGTGTTTCGCCTGTTGACGTCCTGACCGTCGTACGGTAAGACCACAGCACACCTTGTAATTCGTCGGCCCATTTCCCTTTGTATTGGTCGAGTCGCTTCTTGAGGGTGGACATTATTGTCTTGTTGGTGGATTCTGCTTGTCCGTTAGCTTGAGGGTATCTTGGGCTTGAATAACTTAGTTTGATGTTCCATTTGTCGCAGAAGTCTTGGAAATCGTATGAAATGAATTGTGAGCCATTGTCGGTGACTATTTCCTTTGGGACTCCGTAGCGGCATATGACATTCTTCCAAATGAAGCTTTTGACTTCAGAGTCTTTGATTCTCACGTATGACTCGGCTTCGACCCACTTTGTAAAGTAGTCGGTCACGGCTAGCATGTAGACCTTGCCCCCGGTAGCGATGGGTAACTTCCCTACTATGTCCATGCCCCACTTCATGAAGGGCCATGGTGCTGAAATAGGGTGGAGTCTTTCCGGGTGTTGATGTGAAACGTGGGCGAAGCGTTGGCACGGGTCGCACCTTTTGACGAGGTCGTGCGACTCGGATCGCATTGTGGGCCAGTAGTACCCGGCTGTGATTGCTCTATTGGCTAGGCTTCTTCCGGCCGAGTGGTTCCCGCATTGCCCCTCGTGTAAGTCCTTGAGTACTTGCTGAGCTTCGACTGGGTCGATACATTTGAGGTAGGGCCCGGAGTAGGATCGCTTGTAAAGTTGACCCTCTATTATAGAAAATCGGGCGGCCTTGATCTTAATTCTTCGTGCTTCTACTTTGTCAGATGGGAGGGCGTCGTCTCTCAAGTAGTCGTAAATCGGGGTGACCCAAGTTGGCTCGTCCGAAATTAGTTTGATTTCGAGCTTTGTTGGCTTCCATACAGCTGGCCATTGGACAAACACCATGGGGATGGTTCGTTCAATCGTGGTATCTAGTGCGGACCCAAGATTGGCGAGTGCATCAGCATGTGTGTTTGCAGATCTTGGTATTTGCTCGATGTCGAATGACTCGAATGAAGCTAGTAGCTCTTTTGCCAAGATTAAGTAGGCCGACATTTTCAAGTCCCGAGCTAGATAGGACCCTTGCAATTGTTTCACAATTAATTGGGAGTCACTGCGTACCTTTATTCGCTCGACGCGTAAGTCCTTTGCCAAGGTGAGCCCGGCTATGAGGGCTTCGTACTCGGCTTCGTTGTTGGTGGTCTTGAATCCACATCGGATGGACCTCTCGACGATGTGCCCCGCAGGGGAGGCAAGTACTATTCCTAACCCGCTGCCTCTAGCGTTACTTGATCCGTCAACTGCTAAACTCCACTCCTCCCTTGGTGTATCGTGCGACATGGTGCAAAGTTCTTCCTCTGCTCGTTGTAGAATCCCGGGCGTGAAGTCTGCAATGAAATCCGCCAGTACTTGCGACTTGATCGCCGTGCGAGGTTGGTAGTTGACGTCGTACTCGCTCAGCTCCACGGCCCATTTCACTAGACGGCCGGATAGTTCGGGTTTATGTAGGACACTTTTCAAGGAGAATGCCATGAGTACACTAATAGTGTGGCATTGGAAGTACGGCCTTAATTTCCTTGCGGCTGTGACTAGTGCGAGAGCTAATTTCTCAAGTTGGGTGTATCTTATCTCTGCGTCGAGTAGGGTCTTGCTGATGTAGTATACGGGGAGTTGTTTGCCATCCTCCTCCCTTATTAGTACCGCGCTAACGGCCGTTTCGGATACAGCGAGGTAGAGCAGGAGGGTCTCTCCTTCCTTAGGTTTGGACAGGAGAGGCGGGTTTGCTAGATACCTTTTTATATTTTGGAAGGCGTCCTCGCTTGTTTGATTCCAATCAAATGACTTGCTCTTTCTTAGAGCATCGAAGAAAGGCTTACATTTTTCGGACGATTTTGAAATGAATCGGTTGAGGGCCGCGAGCCGTCCGGTTAGCTTTTGTACGTCTTTGATGCTTTTGGGGGACCTTAGATCCATGATGGATCGGAGTTGATCCGGGTTGGCCTCGACGCCCCTCTTGGTTACTAAATAGCCAAGGAACTTCCCTGATGAAACTCCGAAGGAACATTTGGTTGGATTAAGCTTCATCCCGTACTTGTCAATGATGTCGAACGACTGTCGGAGGTGGTCGAGGTGTTGGTCTGCTACTAATGATTTTACCAGCATGTCGTCGATATAGACCTCCATAGTCTGTCCAAGCATGGTTGCGAACATTTTGTTGACTAATCTTTGGTAGGTTGCCCCAGCGTTCTTGAGGCCGAACGGCATCACTTTGTAGCAAAAAATGCCGCGCTCCGTGATGAAGGAAGTCTTCTCTTGGTCGTCCGGATGCATAAGGATTTGGTTGTAACCGGAGAATGCATCCATGAAGCTTAATAGTTCGTGGCCTGCTGTAGCGTCCACCATCATGTCGATGTGTGGAAGAGGGAAGGAATCTTTTGGACAAGCCTTGTTGAGGTCTGTGAAGTCGATGCAAACTCGCCACTTCCCATTCTTTTTCTTCACTACTACTACGTTTGCGAGCCACTCTGGGTAATTTACTTCTCTCACCGAGCCAATGTCAATTAGCTTTTGGATTTCTTCATTTATAACTTTGTTGCGCTCGGGCGCGAACTTCCTTCTTTTTTGTTTCACAGGTGGGTGATTCGGGTCTACTTGCAACCTATGCACTAGGACTTCTGGGCTAATGCCGATCATGTCTGCGTGCGACCATGCGAAGCTGTCGTGTCGTGCTGTCAAGAAGCTGAGTAGCTTTGCCCGGATATTTTGTGGAAGGCGGGATTCGATACTAACTTTGTGGTCTGGGAAATTTGGATGTATGGACACTTCGTCGAGTTCTTCCATATCTGGTCCGTCTTTGTTGGTGGTTGAGGTGTTCTCACTCTGTAATTGCTATAAGTCGGACGGCCTGCCTTTAAGAGTGTTCTGGTAGCAGTCACGCGAGGTCTTTTGCTGCCCTCGGATCTCGTGGACTCCCCACCTGGTAGGGAAACGGATGACCTGATGATACGTTGAGGGGACTGCCCTCATCTCATGAATCCACGGGCGACCCATGATTATGTTGTAGGATGACGGACAGTCCAAAAGGAGGAAACGAGTGTTCAAGTTGACACCTTCCGCGTAAACGGGAAGGGTGATCTCTCCCAGAGTGTTCTTGTGTTCTCCACTAAATCCTACGAGCATTGTGGAGCGACGTACGATGTTACACTCATCAATATGCATCTCTTTTAGTGCGCCGAGGAAGAGTACATTTGTTGAGCTTCTATTGTCCACTAGGATCCGTCTGATCAAATAATTGGCCACCGTCAGTGAGATGACTAGTGCGTCGTGGTGGGGATTGAATAAGTTCATATGCTCATCGCTGCTGAAACTGATTGGATAGTTATACGTAGGATCTGCCGTTCGAGTTCGTTGGACGTCCGTACGACCGGCTTGCCGCGAGTGGCGCTTTGCCTCCGAGTAGGTTACTCCATTCACTTCTGATCCGCCAGAGATGACATTCACGGTTCTCTCATGTTTGGGAGGCTCCGGTGAAGGGACTGAAACAATATCGCGCGACCTATCTTTGTTCATCAAAGTCTGCTTACCCCTGTCAGTCAGGAATTCTTTAAGGTGACCCTTCTTGAGTAGTTCGGCCACCTCCAATCGTAGTGCCACACAATATTCAGTTCGATGGCCGTGGTCGCCGTAAAATTCGCACCATTTGGAGTTGTCTCTTTGATCAGGCGGGCTCATCATCTTATCTGGCCACCGAACTGATCTACCCATTCCTTTGAGTATGGCGACTACCTCTGCCGGCCTGATGTTCAAATTATATTCTGGCGTTATATTCTTTGGTCGGATGAACGGCCTTGGTGGTCTGTCGTCGCGCCGTCGCTCGTACCTCACATGGCCATCCCTTCGGGGTATCGTTGGGTATGGCCCGCTACGTCGGTTGATGATTCGTGGTTCGACCATCATCTCCGACTTATCTTCCTTGTAGTTCGCTCTATTAGGTTTGTAGTTTACTTCGTCTTCTTCCCATTTTATCTGTGCCCATGCCTTGGCTAGGACGTCTTCCATGGTTTTACAAGGGTACTTGGTGAGCTCCTTGTATAGGTCGGAATCATAGAGTAGACCCTTGCGGAAGGCTGATACGGCTGTCGCCTGGTTGCAATGAGGGATGGACACTTTTTCATGGTTGAAACGGCCAACAAAGTCACGTAGGCGTTCATTCCTCCTTTGGCTGACTGCGTAAAGGTCGTCGGATTGTTTTTCTAACTTCCGACTACTAGCGAACTGCTCTACAAAGGTGTCCGTGAGTTGAGCAAAAGAGTTGATGGAAACATTGGGAAGGTTGGTGTACCATTGTAGGGCAGGTCTTACGAGGCTTGAACCGAAACCTTTGCACATACATGCTTCCCTAAGGTCACGCGGGATGGCGGCTGTGAACATCCGTTGTCGATACTGCGCAATGTGGTCGTCGGGATCCGTCGTACCGTCGTACTGCTTCATACCTGGAAAGTTGAACTTCCTTGGCATCTCCACCAATGCTATTGTGTCGACGAAGGGAGAGTAGGCAAAACTATTGGCCGCACTTTTCTTTATAGGAGTGGGCATTCCCGGAATGCGTTGGATGAGTGCTTCCATCTCTGTGAACCTTCGTGCCAAGTCTCGGTTGGCCAAGGTCGGCTCGGCGCTCACTCGGTTTGGGTCTGACGGCGCTGAATGCGAAGGGTCGGATGACGTTCCTTGTAATGGGATGGTTGGTTGGGTTGAGCCGACGTTGCCATTGGGAGTGGATATAGGTGGCACTCCTTGTGTAGTTCTTGCCACGTCGTCTGATCGATGTCCTCCTATCCCATTTGGTATATTCTCTGCCGTATGTCGTGCGACGATATGGGGTCCACTCGTAACTCGAATGTTGGGCTCTGAGCCTACGTGGGTTGGATCGAGGTCTCTAGCGGTAGTACCATGTTCATCCGGGCGGACTGGCGCGTAATAAGTAGCGTGAGCGGCTTACTCGAATGGCACGGGTTGGGACGTCGAAGCGTCTCCAAATGGTCGTAGGGCAGTGAGCGAACTGATCCTATTCTGCAATTCTTGGTTCTCTGCCAACACTCGTTGATTCTCTTGTTCGAGTGCTTGGAGCCTTTGGGTATTTTCTTGCATTTGGGATATGAGGAGTTGTACCCTAACCTCCATCGCATCGTGATGAAAATCGTCAGATGACATAGTCGGAGTTGCCGCGTTCTACCTTTACTTGCTTAGAGATTGTCGGGCCCCACGGTGGGCGCCAAATTGTAGTCCTCAAAAATCGCTCGGGGACACGGGGCACTACAACCTGCAAAGACAGAACGCACGTGACCCGCAGGACGTCTGGGACACCGGGGTGGTGCCGGCCAAAGTCACTCCGACGGTCAAGTTAGCGAGTGCTAGTAAAAGTATAATGTTTGTAAATGGAGATGAGTAAGGAATACTTCCTGCTATCTTCACAGTTGGGGTTTTTCTGATCAAAGGAGGTGTAAGGTCGGAGGGTGATCGGAGAAGTTCAACAATGGCCGTAGGGTGTGGCTTTTTCTTCGTAATCTCTTGATCTCGGTTTTTCGGCCCTCTCTCCTTATGAGGGATTCTCTTCCTCTTTATAGGAGACTGACGCTTCTTCCTTTTGAGGGATCTCATCATTCTCTCTTCTCTGTCTTCCACCAAGAAAGCATCTGGGTGCTTCTTTTGATCGGGCTGCCATCAAGTGTCATCATGACTTTGTAGGACCCGTCTCAAAGTAGATCACAATCTGGTCTCCCTCGGAGCGACGGAGATGCTATGTCGTACGACATGTAGGTGTCTTGTCAATCTGGACCAAGATTGGGTGATGTAGCACGGTCGCACTACATAAGGGTACATGTCGTGCGACAAGGTCTTCAAACTGGTACGTCGTCGTACTACACGAACGCTTCATGTCGTGCGACATAGTCTTCCAACAGGCACGTCGTCGTACTACACGAGTGCTTCGTGTCGTGCGACATAGTCTTCCAACAGGCATGTCGTCGTACTACACGAGTGCTTCGTGTCGTGCGACATAGTCTTCCAACAGGTACGTCTACATGAGGATGCTCCATGTCGTGCGACTTGGTCTTCATGCTAAGCCTTTGTGGTACTACATGGGAGTGTACCTTTCTTTTAGCTATGGGCTTTGTCTTTGGGTCATTGTTTTGGGCCATACATATTTTGACTACTACACTGGACCGACATTGATATTGATGTGATATTATGTACCTCCCCATGGATTCGTCCAGGGGTAGGGAGGCACGTACCTCCTCAAGGATTCGTTCTGGGATAGGGAGACACGTACCTTCCTAAGGATTCGTTCCTGGGATAGGGAGATATGTACCTCTATAGGTTCCGAACATTCGGTCTTAGGGTAGGGAGATATGTACCACCCTAAGGATTCGTCCTAGGGTTGAGAGTTATGTTCGACAGACAGCCACTGAGGTCGAACGACCCATATTCCAGTCCTGGATTATGTTGAGTATACCAGAGGGCCAGAATTGAGAATGATTTGAAAAAGAAATGGTTATAAAAGAATTTATAATTCAGTTTCGTATGGATTATTAATTGAATTTAGTTGTTTCTATTGAATCAATTTCATATGATTTATTTCCGTGTTTGATTTGAATAATAACATGTTTATATACGATTATATTGTGCGATTTTTATTATGAAAAGTTATTTATGATTTTGATACTTGAGTTTAGTGTACACCCACTAAGCTATATGCTTAGCGCGTCGGTTTTTATCGCGCGTATGTCACAGGGATACTAAGGAGGCCAAAGATTGAAGAGAGAGTTGCTGACAGAGACCTAGAGTCACTACATTTGGGTAGATATATAAATATATTGTTGTATAATATGTGTAGATTGCATGCATATACAGAGATTTGTAATTGTGGTTTATATTTGTGTTTTGTAATTAAATTGTTTTATGATTTCTATTTTTCATTCTCAAAGGTTTGTAAATAATGAATTATGAATTATTTTATTTTACACTGTTGGAAAGTCGCACTAAACAGCAGAGTGCGCATTTGATTGACAAGAGATTTGAAGTGTTGTTGTGGATTTTATTTGATTTGAGTTTTATTGAAAACAGGTTTTGGGAAATCAGAAAAACAGAGGAAACTCTGCCGAAATTTTTGAAAATAAAGTTTGATGGGCTCACTAGAAAAATATTTTTAAATTATAAATTTATATGATTTTATATGGTTTTTAGTTTATAAACAGAATTAAGAAAGTATTTGAAAACCCGGTAACGCTCCCTAGATCGATCCTGACGGGTCGGGTCAGGGGGTGTTACATTCCTTGCCGCAGTATTCCTCGCCACACCATGTTGTTGCAATATACATCGCTGCACCATGTCGCCGCAGTATTCCTCGCCGTACCTTGTTGCCGCAATCTTCATCGTCTTCAGTGTTCAAGAATGTGCTAGGCGCTATGTGTTCAGCGGCCTAGCGCCTAGCACCTTGGCGGTTCATCGGTGGGTCAACGGTCAACATGTTGACCGCACCATTGACCACCTGAAAAAAAATTTCTGTAAGACTGTATTTAACAATTTATATTTAAATGCACCTAAAACAAAAATAAATAAGTCATTCCAAATAATTACCTCATGAATAAAGTCATAAACATGTTTCAAATATTAAATAATCTCAAATTCCAAATATGTTCCAAACATATCTAAAGGATTAAAAGATTCAAAACACAATAATTAATATAAATATGAAACTAATGAAAGTATGAAAATATGAAATGATAATACAAAATCTTAAACTAAGCATCATGATCAAACTCCTATTCTCCATATTCTTCCATTACATGTTCTTCATCAGACTCAAAGTCAACATCAACATGATTTTCCTCTTCCTCCTCATCCTCCGATATGAAGTCATCTTCATGAAGATCTCTCTCTGTCACCCTTGAACTCCTCCTAGGTTGTAGAATGTCATCTACATCGGTTGCTTCGTTGATCACTTGCCAAGTTAGCTTCGTTTCGAGCTCTACTTCATCAGCACCACCACCTTCAACAATCCATTCTTGTACATTGGTGGCTTCGGCATCCTTAGCAAGAATGACATCCAAATCATTTTTTTTAGCTCTTTTTTGCTTGTTACTCAACTTGACATTGAATTGGACATAAACTAGATTATTCAACCGACTCACATCTTGTAACACCCCCTGACCCGACCCGACTGGATCGACCCAGGGAGCGTTACCGGGTTTTCAAAACTTTCTAAATTCACTTTATTTATTTCAAACCATTTAAAATCGTATCAATTTGTAATTCAAAAATATTTTTCTAGTGAGTTGATCGGTTCATATTTGTTCCTCTTTGTGAGCTCTTTATCCGTGTCTTTCATGCTTATTTTCAAGTGAATTTTGCGGTTTTGATGTGTTTGTTGAGCTTGCGCAGATTTTAGGTGTTTATAATGGTGTTGTACGAAAGATGGAAGTTTCGGGCTGAAACCGTACAATTCTGGATCAGGAGGCTTCACTACATAAATCTTCGCTACCATCGCGACCGAGCCATCACGAGCGTTGATCGCGAAGATTTGCTCGCGGCGAGAGTGGCCAATTCCTCCAAAGAGTATGGCGACCGAGCCATCGCTAGCGTTGGTCGCGAATATTTGCTCGCGGCGAGAGTGGCCAATTCCTCCAGAGAGTATGGCGACCGAGCCATCGCGAGCGTTGGTCGCGAAGAATGGGTCGCGGCGAAAGTGGACAACTCTCCAGAGAGTATGGCGACCGAGCCATCACGAGCTTTGGTCGCGAAGAATGGGTCGCGGCGATAGTGACAATTCATCCAGAGCGTATCGCGACCGAGCCATCGCGAGCTTTGGTCGCGATAGCTCGATCGCGATGGCAAAAATACTGACCTAAAGTCAGCACCTATAAATAGAAGAGTCTAAAAACCTAACGAGGGGATCATCAATTTCCAGCAGCACGAAAATTACTTTGAAGGGGTCCAGAGCTCATCTCCTTCAACACTTGCTTGTTCTTAGGTGGCATCACAATGGGTTTCATCAATCTTTTCTCTTTTCTTGTTGTAGTATTGATTATTATGTTGAACTAATTTCCTAGTTATGTGGTCAATGGACCAAGATTGAGATTTAATGGTGTAGTTGACTGAACATTTCTATATATATATATATATATATATATATATATATATATTTCGAGATTTGTTGCTAGAGGATTTAATCTATTAGTACATAAATCTTATGTTTGCATTACGAAAGTGTCTGCATGAATTTTGGTTTATTATTGATATGGAAATTATTATCTCTATGAGAAATCATTAGGGCATGAATGAGTTTAGTGATAGTCTAGCAATAATAGTTAAGTTGATTGAGCCACGAAAGTGTTAATTGACCTAAAGAAGTGCAACTATATTGGGTGTTTAATTGCATCACTCAATGGCCATTGGGTGAAGTTATTGAATTCGAATCATCAATGCATGACAATAATTTGATGAGCCAATGTTAGGAAATACTTCTATCTTAAATATATATTAAACTTCAATAAGTTGATTACACCAGTGACTCTCATGAATGGTTCCATTCGACCGCCTAACACTTCCTCACATTTGAATACAATCCTTCATTAGATCATAGCCGCTGTTGAATTTAATTTCACCAACATCATTCTCAAAATCATTGACTTAATTTTCTGAATTTTTAATACAACCTTGGTTTAGTAGTAGTAACCACCTCTTCCTTGTGGACTCGACCCCGTACTCACGGGAATATATTACTTCGACACATCCTGCACTTGGGATATTATTCCCACGCGTTTGAGCGTGTCATGAGCCCATCGAAATACACTTTTAAAAATTTCGGCAGAGTTCCCTCTGTTTTTCTGATTTCCCAAAACCTGTTTTTCACAAAACTCTAATCAAATAAAATTCACAACAACACTTCAAATATCATTTTTAATCAAATGCGCACTCTGCCATTTAGTGCGACTTTCCAACATTCAAAAATAAAATAATTCATAATTCAATATTTACAAACAATCTACAAATGGAAAACAGAAATCATAAAATTATTTACAAAACATATATATAAACTCTTCGAAATTTACAGACTTCTGTATATGCATGCTGTAACATCCCGGATTTCGGGTAATGAATTTTATATATATGTGACATGTGTGAAAATAAATTTTTACTATTTAAGGGGGTGTAAATGTAATTTTATTTTATGATTTCCAGCGAACCAGATTGAATAGTGAAAAATTGAAAATTGAAAAACTGAATCAGAGAGCATCGCGACCTGGTCACCGCGACCACAGGTCGCGATGGCTCGCTCGCGGTGAAAAACGCAATTTTGGGCAGTGAGCATCGCGACCAGTCACCGCGACCAGTCACCGCGACCACAGGTCGCGATGGACTGCTCGCGATGAAATTGTCAAAATCGGGCAGAGAGCAACGCGACCACTCGCGTGACCAAGGCGCGCTCGCGAGGAAGGCGGTGCGCGCACTCCAGTGAGCATCGCGACCTGGTGGCGCGACCACAGGTCGCGACGGCGGTCGCGGTAGCGAAAAAAATATAAAAAAAAAAAAAGAAGCTTCTCGCAGAAGCGAGAAAACACACACAGAAACCAGAGCAGCGAGAGAAAGAGAGAGAAAGAGCCGAGAAAAAAGAAAAGAGAAGAAAAAGAAAGAAAAGAAAAAAGAAGAAGAAGGAGAGAGAAGAGAAAAGGAAGGGTAGGTGAAAAGGAAAGACGAAACCGTAGAACCACGATTTATCGAAAAGAAAAGGATTCCAGGTTGGTGTACTTTTGTTTTCGGAATTCTTACGAAAAGCATTTCGTTATCGTTTACGTTATTGTTTTTGTTTTCGTTTCTTGTTTTCGTTTCGATTTCGATTTCGTTAAATGTTTTCAATTTCGATTTCGTTAAAATACTTGATTTTGATTTTCGAAAAATTATTGAATATGTTTCTTGAAGAATATTATGTGATTTGTATGTTTATGGAGTAATTATTGATATTGAGTAATTATTGTGACATTTCTTGCGAATTTGGTTTATCAGAAACGGCCCTAGGATACGTAGACATAGAAATGGATATAGGAGGTTGGTATACCAGCTGGGTTTTTACTGAGCAGTACTGCGCCGCCACTGATTGATTGATATTGATGATACTGATGTACCTCCTCTTGGATTCGTCCAGAGGCTGGGAGATACGTACCTCCTCAGGATTCGTCCTGGGGGTTGGGAGTTAATGTACCTTCCCAAGGATTCGTTCCTGGGATAGGGAGCTATGTACCTCTCTAGGTTCCGTACCCACGGTCCTAGAGTTGGGAGATACGTACCTCCTCAGGATTCGTCCTGGGGGTTGGGAGCTTGACCCATATTCCAGTCCTAATATGTTTAGTATTCTAGCGGGCCAGAATTGATTGGAAATTGAAAAGTGAACCGAATGATCTTATTGATAGTATTCATTGTTGACCTCATTGTTGAAATTATAGTGATTGAAATTGTTTACTGCTTTGATTTTGAAATTTAATCGTTTTGAAATGGAATGGAATATATATATTGTGGTTTATTTCTTCTTAGCAGATATTTATATTGTGATTTATTTAATTGAGTTTATAGTACACCCACTAAGCTTTATGCTTAGCGCGTTAGTTTTGTTTCTAACGCGTAGGTACCAGGAATCCAGAAGAGCCTAAGGACTGAAGGAAGAGCAAGTTGCAGACCGAGTCACAGAGATTGTACAGTTGGGTAGCTATATTTTTTTGTTATGTGTATATATATTCTGAAAGCATGCATATACAGGGAATTTGTAAATACGTTTTGTAAAACGTTTTGTAATTAATTATTGTATGATTTCTGTCATTTATTATTTAAATGTAAATAGTAAAGTCTGATTTGTTTTATTTTATAAATTGTGATGAAAGGTTTTGATAAGTCGCACTAAACGGCAGAGTGCGCAACTGTTTGAATATAAGATATTGAAGTGCTATTGAGAATGATTTTTGGATTGAATTGTGTAAAAACAGGTTTTGGAAAGTCCGAAAAACAAACGGTACTCTGCCGAAATTTTCGTAAAAAGTTTAATTATTTTTATGGGCTCACAATGATTTTAAAACGTAAAATGAAGTTTTGAAAAGTTTGAAAGTCCGTGTAGCGCTCCCCGGGTCGGTCCGGCCGGATCGGGTCGGAGGGTGTTACACATGCTTTCAGAATATATATACAAAAAAAATATAACTACCCAACTGTAGTGACTCTGGGACTCTGTCAGCAATTCTCTCTTCAGTCTTTGGCCTCTTCAGTGTCCCTGTGACCTACGCGCGATAAAAACGACGCGCTAAGCATATCGCTTAGTGGGTGTACACTAAACTCATTTATTAAAACTCATAAATAACTTTTCATAATAAAAATATCACAATATACATATTTCAATTCCAAGCATTTACAGAAATAAAATGGGTGAAATTGATTCAAAGAAACAACTCATTTCAATTTATAATCCATATAAAACCAAATCATAAACGTATAAAATCAATTTCGAAATTCACTTATAAACATATTATTCAAATCACTTCAATTCTGGCCCTCTAGAATACTCAATATAAACCAGGACTGGAATATGGGTCGTTCGACCACAGTAACTGTCTGTCGAACATAACTCCTACCCTAGGACGAATCCTAAGAGTGGTACGTATCTCTCTATTCTAGGACCGAGGGTTCGGACCCTAGAGAGGTACATATCTCCCTATTCCAGGAACGAATCCTTAGGAAGGTACGTGTCTCCCTACCCCAGGACGAATCCGTGATGAGGTACGTGTCTCCCTACCCCTGGACGAATCCATGAGGAGGTACATAATAAATCATCAATAGCAATGTCAATGTCGGTGCAGTACTACTCACTGAACCCAGCTGGTATACCAACCTCCGATATCCATTTCTATGTCTACGTATCCTATGGCCGTTTCAACACATTTTTCATATAACAAATCACAATTCGAAATTAAACATAACTAATATAAAACTTTCGATCAATATTCGGAAAAACATATATTCAACGATTTGGTCATTTGAACTTCGGAACAAATGATTTCAACCTAATCAACAATCAAAATATAATAAATACAATTAAATCGAAATTAGTCAATCGAAAAACAATATAAACATATATTTACTAAATTAGTCAAAACTCAAATGTAAATCAAAACACATACAAACTTCGAAAACAAGTGTACACCAACCTGGATACCGTTTCCTTTCGACTATCGTTTTTCTAGATTACTTTTTCCTTCCCTTTCTCTTTCTCCTTCACTTTCCTCTTGTTACACATCTAGTCAAATCAAAAAAATTTATATTCACATATTCAAAATTAATTATCCGAAATTTGGGATGTTACACATCTAGTCTATTTATTTTCTTTGTATATATCTACATAATCACAATGATAATAAATTAATAAAATAATAAACTGTTAGTTAATAGTTACTTTGTAAATTTTATAGTGAACTAGTGATATACTCACCCCTTCAAAAGTGCTTCAATTTCGTTCACATTCGGAGGAATTCGTGATTAATGATAGGATTCTTACTGTCATTCTTTGCAAATTGGGTATTTGACCTCCATAGGTAGCCCACCATAAAGCTACAATCATGAAAATAGATATTTCAAGTTTTCAACATATAGAACATAATATAAAAAAACGTAAAGAACTACAAGTTTATAAGTTTAAAATAGTACACGGATTATAAGACTCATCATTTCTTTCACATCATTTTTTCGCCAATGGTCTCTTAAAAGATCCTTCCTTGGCTCTATACTTTAAAGTTTCAACATTGACAACTTGATTTGCAACTCAAAATTGTCACCACAAAATGCCTCCACACAATCAAATATTGCATTATTCACATCATCGTTATATTGAATTGTTAAATCCTTGAAGTAGTAATAGGGGTTGAGGAAATAGGCCGTTAAGTGCAATGAACTATCAAGCGACCTTTAATTATTGCATCAATAATGTCAAAGATCGGTCAATAGTTCTTTTCAACATTATTCATTGCCACTTTGATGTCTTTCTTTTGCTTGCACTAGTTCTCCATATACAAACCTCATGGATGGCTTTCTATCTCCATCAACAAGTCTAAGCACCTTCACCAAAGATGCAAATACCTTCAAGCAAGCGGTCATACCATTCCAAAAGTTCATACTTATAACAGTAGCGAATGCTGCTTTTCCCTTACTAGTGTTAGACCATTTGTATTGCTCTCATAGGTTACTAGAATATATTGCCCTCAATTGAGCTTTTTTCTTTATCAGATTGTGCAATGTTAGAAACAAAGAGGCAAATCTAGTGACTCTCGGCCTTACTATATCTTTTTTTTTTTTATGAAAGACCTCATTAAGGATAAGGTCTTGTGGTGTGCATAGATGAAGACGGTAAAAGTATTGGCTTAGTCAATGGTTTTTTTAAACTTCTGGACCTTACTAATGCTTTCAAGCATGAGATTGATATTGTGAGTTGCACATGAGGTCCAAAATATCTGGGGTCTCTTCACCTTGAGCAATTTTGCCACTGCCATGTTATTGGTGACATTATCCGTGCCACTTGAATGACATTATGTGGTCCAACTTGTTCAATGCACCCATTAACAAACTGAAAAATGTGCTCCCTCGTGTGTGCCTCATCTGAAGATTCTTTAGAGGAAAGGAAAATGGTTACTTCCTTGCAATTCACACACAAGTTCATTATGCTCCTTCTTTTTCTATCAAACCAAGCGTCCGTCATAATGGAGCACCCATTCAAAGCCCACTCTGCTTCTTGCTTCTTCAGTATATCTTTTGTTCTCTAAACCTCTTCCTTCAACAATGGTTCCCTCAATTGGTATTGACTTAGCGGTTTGTATCACGGTCCAAATTGACCAACCGCCTACATCACTAGCTTGAAACTGTCATTGTCAATTGTATTGAAAGGGACCCCTGCTTCGTACAGCCATCTAGCTACATACTTGCTCACTTTATAAGTTCTTTCTTTAAACAGTACTTCGTTGATGTTTTGTTGTCTCTTAGTTCCACCACTCAATGAAGCATCAGGATTGATTTTTGATACAAATCAATCCATGGGCCAAGAGAACGGGTTCTCTCCTCACCCCTAATTCTTCCATCGCATCTTCTTTCTCAGCGTTTACTTGTGATCTCAACAACAACTCTTCCTTCCTCTAACCCCTCTTCTTACTTTTATCCTCCATAATGACATTTCTACACTTGGCTTATGCTTCCGGTGTTGCTTTTGGACAAGCTGCAACATTTCCTGATATGTAGCCTATGTGCTCTTTCATTCTATATGCTCCTCCTGACATTACTTTTCCACATAGGATATATTTGACATTGTCCAAATTCTTTCCATTAACTAACACCCCAAAATCCCATCCAACATCATTTGACTTCCTTTTAAGCACTGATTCAGATGTGGATTGGACCGTTTGGTCTACTGAGGCTGCCAATGACGCAATTAGAAATATAACAACCTAGAAAAGTTAAAAAAACATTTATCTAATCATAAATAATATAAGTATACAACTAGAATCTAATCTATAAATTTCAGAAACTTCATAGTTCCTACATAAATATTAATTAAAAATTTAAAATACTAAAATACTAAAATCTTTATAATAATTAATAATTTAATTTTTAAATTATTAATTCAAGAATTCAAGTTCAATATAACATTATGTTAATCAACAATGAAGATTAAACTAAAAATATTCACAATTTTACAAAAAATATTCATTTAGGCATTTAATCAAACATTTGGATTGCACATATAAAATTATATTTCTAACAACTATAAATCTTAAAAATACTAAAATAGAGAAAAATAATACTTTTAGAGATGATGATGATGATGATGATGATGATGAAAAGGGGTTCAAATAGAGAAGAAGAAGATTACTTAGGGGCTAAGGTTTGCCGTTTGTGTTTTTGCCTTGAAGAACAAAAAAAAAAAAGTTTGTTTATGTTTTTTTTGCTTTTGCCCGTTAGTGGGCCACTGCTTTCATTTTATATTTTTCTATTTAACCAAAATGACATCGCTTTGAATGTGTGAAAAAAAAATAACAAACAATCTCCGCAGTTGAGTGGCTGCGGAGACCGCATCGGCTGCCTAGGCCCGCCTAGGGCCTCCTAGGCGATCGCCCGTCTAGCGCCTAGGTAGCCACCTAGGCCGCTTTTTAGTTCATTGATCATCTTCCTTGCCGCAGTCTTCATCGTCTCCTCGCCGCACGTCGCTAGTAGTAATTCTCTGAACTTCTTCTTGGATTATTTTTCTCATTTTTGTTATGTTTTGGTTCTTAAATTTTCTTTTGTAAATTTGTGAAAATTTTTGTTTGTAAACTATATTATTGGTAGATGGTTGAATGTATTAGGATTTTTCTTTGTTTTTCGTTTTTGGAATTTATTTTTGTTTGCAACAGTTGTTTGTTAGGATTGCTATCATCAGACTCTCTGTTTTCTTGCAATAACTTGAGGTTTTTTTTTTTTTTTTTTTGTGTTTTAAACTTAGATTTGTTCATATTGGAGAATGGAAAAAATGATGAGAAGTTTACCAAGTGGTGAATTAAGATAATCATTAGAAGGAGATGATTTACTTACGGTGTCGTCTCTTTTCCACTAGCATTGTTTCTAATTATTATTTTCATATTTTAATTTTATGTGAATATATTTGTTAATCTATATTTTTTTTGTTACTCTTGTAGATGTATGGTGGCATTACTAAGACTAAGAGGGGAAGATCTGTAACACCCCCTGACCCGACCCGACTGGATCGACCCAGGGAGTGCTACCGGGTTTTCAAAACTTTACTTAATTCACTTTATAAATTTCAAACATTTGAAAAATCATATAACTTATATTTTAAAAATGTGTTTCTAGTGAGCCCATCAAACTTTATTTTCAAAAATTTCGGCAGAGTTTCCTCTATTTTTCTGATTTTCCAAAACCTATTTTCAATAAAACAATATAATACAATATATTTCCAACACTTCTATATCCAAATTTGAAAATCAATGCGCACTCTGCCGTTTAGTGCGACTTCCAAACAGTTTCAAATAAAACATATTTAATTAATATTTACAAACATTTGAAAAGAATATAAATCATAAAGCACTTATTTACAAAACATATATATATATGTCGAATTACAGATTTCTGTATATGCATGCTTCACGAAATACAATATACCATTAAAATTCAATTGTAACTACTCAAAAGAATTGTGACTCTGGACCTTCAATCTGCTGCTACTTCCTCTATATTCTTTGTTTCCCCCTGTGTCTCTGATACCTGCGCGTGATAAAATCAACGCGCTAAGCAATAATGCCTAGTGAGTGTACACTAAACTCAAGTATCAAAATCAATAATCATTTCATAATAACAATATTCCAATATGATCGTATAAAAACATTTCAATTTTTAACTTTCTGAAATAAGTCATATAAAAACAGTTTAATAAAAGCATCTAAATTCAATCAGTAAAGCATACAACATTTAGTTTTCAGTTCTTTTATAATCACTTTATTAATTCTATAACATTTTATTCATACACACATTTTGTTCACTTTCATTCTCCATCTGACCATACACTCATCATATATTTCTATATCTGTAACATCGGTGTAACGTTCACCTCTGGGATTCGCCTAAACTGGACTAAGCCAGGTTTGCCCCGCGAGATATAACTGTCAGGAATACAGTGCAATGGCTATCTCCGGGATTCGCCTAAACTGGACTTGCCAGGTTTGCCCGGCGAGATGCAACTGTCAGGAATACAGTGCAATGGCTATCTCCAGGATTCGCCTAAACTGGACTATGCCAGGTTTGCCCCGCGAGCTGCAGCAGTCATCACTATCAGTACAATGGCTATCTCCGGGATTCGCCTAAATTGGACTATACCAGGTTTGCCCCGCGAGATGCAATAGTCATCCATATCAGTGCAATATTTATCTCCGGGATTCGCCTAAACTGGATTATGCTAGGTTTGCCCCACAAGATACAATAGGCTCAACTCATTGTATTCAACAATAATTTACAAATCAAAATTAAATTCAAGTATCAGAATTTACAAACAATATTCGTAATACAAACTTCGTAAATTTCATATTAAAACCTTCCGTTTCTTTCAAAATCAACAATTAATTTCACAAAGCCAAAACTTTCATTTATACTCCTATCAATACATTCTACAATTATTTTCAAATTGTAGTTACGAAACAATAATTATATACGATTTTTCCAAAAATTGTTTCCAAACATTACTCGCAAAACAATTTCTTTGAAACCATAGAAATCCCATTATACTATCATATTCCTGAATTAGTTTCAAACAGTTTCTAACAATGTTCGTAAACAAAACATCATTATACAAAATCCATAAATAAATTTAATGCTCAATTTGACGAAATATCGAAAATTCAAATGAAAATATATAACGAAAATAATAACGAATTCAGAAATCAATGTACACCTACCTGGATTCCATTTTTTTTACGCCTTTTTCCTTCTGAATTTCTCTTTTTCCCTTTCTCTTTCCCTTTTTCTCTTTCTTCTTCTCTTTTCTTTTCTTCTTTTTCTTTTCTTCTTCTTTCTCTTTTCTTTTTCTATTCCTCTTCTTCTTCTTCTTCTTCTTCTTTTCTTTCTTTCTTTCTCTTGCTCCCTCGGTCTCTCTCTTTTTCCCCCTTTCTGTTTTTTCTAGAGCTTTCTGCGATGACTTATTTTTTTTATAATCTTTCGGTCATCGCGACTGTCGTCGCGACCTGTGGTCGCGCCACCAGGTCGCGTTGCTCACTATAGTAACTCCACCGCCTTCATCGCGATCACCCATCGCGGTACCCTGGTCGCGTTGCTCACTGCCAGAATTTCACTTTTTCATCGCGAGCCAGTGAGTGCGATCTGTGGTCGCGGTGACCAGGTCGCATTGCTCGCTGCCCGAAAATGCTATTTTTCGCCGCGAGCAGCTCATCGCGATCTGTGGTCGCGGTACACACTGCCCTAGTTTTTTACTCCTTTTCCTTCATGCATCAGTTCTGGACCGTTCCATCTAGTCCACCTGGAAACCATAAAAATAAACATACATTTAATTACGTTTTACACCCCTCAAATCACAAAATTTATATTTACATGTTCAAAATTAATTTTTCAAAATTAGGGATATTACAAGATCAAGCAGAGGTTCGTCAAATATGTGGACAATATTCACCAAGTATGGCGACTGCACTAGATGTAAATGTAATTATTGTGGTAAAGATTATGATTGCACTAGTAAAAATGGCACTAGCAGTCTATGGAATCATGTGAATTTCCAATGTAAAAAATATAAGTTTGCAATGGCGGCGGAGAATAAAAACCAAAAAATATTAACCACCCATGCATTAAACAATTCTATGACTTTTGATAATTACACTAAACCTGTCAATTCTAAAATTGTAGCCGTGAGGTATGATAAGGAATTGTGTAGAAAAGCTTGTACGAAGATGATTATTGTGGATAAGTTGTCTTTTTCTTTTGTAGAAAAAGACGGGCTTAGGGAATTTTGTAGAGCCCTTTGTCCAAGATTCACTCCTCCCTCTAGAAAAACACTTATTAGGGATTACTACCAACTCTATTTAAGTGAAAAGTCTAAACTCATAAAATATTTCATTGAAAAATCACCAAGAGTCTACTTGACCACCGATACATGAACTTCCATCCAAAATATTAATTACATAGTTATTACTAGCCATTTCATTGATTGTGAATAGAAGTTGCATAAAAGAATATTGAGTTTTAGTACAATTCCTGACCATAAAAGGGAGACCATTGGAAAACTTGTTGAGTTATATTTATTGTATTGGGGTATTGAGAAAGTGATTACAATAACTGTGGACAATACCTCTACCAATAATGTAGCTATAGATTATGTCAGAAGGAAGTTGAAAAATTAGAATGCATTCGGGCTTGTGTTAGATGAGGACTTTTTGCATGTGAAATGTTGTGCTCATATTATTAATTTAATTGTGTTAGAGGAATTGAAAGATATGAATGATTATGTAGCTTGTATTCGCAATGCGGTGCAATATGTAAGATCTTCACCCTCAAGACTTTAAAAATTCAAAAATTGTATAGAACATGAAAGAATTGAGAGTAAGAATCTTGTGGTATTAGATGTGCCTACTAGATGGAATTCCACATATTTAATGTTATCAAGTGCTTTAAATTTTCAAAAAGCCTTTGATAGATTAATGGAGGAGGATGGGCGTTATGGTTTGTGCTTTTTTGAAAATGAGAATGGAAAAAAAAAAAAAAAGGGGTTGGACCACGAAAAGAAGATGATTGGAGTAAAACTAAAGTATTTGTTCAATTTTTTTATGTTATCACTTTGAAGTTTAGTTCTTCTTTATCCTTTACTTCTAATTTGTTCTTTCATGAGTTGTGTTCAATTGAAACCAAGTTGACATCTTTGGCCAAGAGTAATGATAGTGTGTTGTCTAAAATGACGAGTTTTATGAAGTCGAAGTTTGATAAATATTAGGGCAAAATTGAAGATGTCAATAAATTATTGATAATTGCACTTGTCCTTAATTCAAGGTACAAGTTGGATTATGTTAAATTTTATTTTGGTGATGTGTTTGATGACAAAAAAGTTAAGGAGATGACTTGTAATATTAGGGAGCTTTTGATTCAACTTTATGAGTGTTACAAGGGAGTTGATAATATTTCAAGTAGTGATCAAACTTCTTCCTCCATTTCTTTAGCAAATAATGATGTGGGAAAAACAAATGAAAATTCAAATTTTCGATTGGGAAGATTTAAAAAGTTTAAACAATTGAACGGGAAAAAAGAGTTTGTTGATCTAAAGAATGAGGTAAAGAGGTATTTGATAGAGTCTGATGAAAATTTGGATGATGAGATGTTCTTAATTGGTGGAAAGTTAATTCTTCAAAGTATAAGATTCTATCTCAAATTGCAAGGGATGTCTTTGCCATTCCAGTGTCTACTGTGGTTTCTGAGTCCGCATTTAGCACCGGAAGACGTATTCTTGACCTATTTAGGAGTTCCTTGACTCCAAAGATGGTAGAGATACTAATTTGTTTGCAAAATTGGGTGCGAGCTCATGATATCTATTTAGACATTGCATCTTCCACGGATGAAATGGAGTTTTATGAAGCACTAAATACAGATAAATTATTAATTTGTTTTTATATAATAATGTTAAATGTTTTAATTTTATTTTCTTTACTAATATATTGTTCTTCTATTTATATAGAGATCTAAATGAACAATTTATCTCTAGATAAGGTTATAGATTGATATCATATTTGATAAGTGATTTGACATTCACGAAGGTAATTACTTTTCTTAGAAACTTTTATATTACACATTTATTTCAATCTTATTTTATACTCACATGATCCATTTTTTTGTTTCTTTTTCGTTGTCAATAAAAAAGGATGCTTGGACAATGGCGATTGAGAAATTATCAAATTTATTTACTATATAGTTTTCATTTATTTATTTATTTTATGAATATGGGACTTCAAGTTATATGTACTTATTTTATTTTGTCTTTTTATTCTTATGAATATGAGACTTTAAGTTACATGTACTTATTTTGTGTTATGTTTTCATTTTTATGAATATGGGACTTCAAGTTATATTTGATTATGTAATGCTATGATTGATATTTGATATAATATTCGTATTTTAAGTTTTCAACTATTATATTATGTTATGAGAGTTTAAATTATATGATTATGTAAAATTATGATTCCTATTTGATGTTGTATTTGAGATTTGATGTAATATTTGTATTTTAACATAAGTTGTATGACTTTTTTATTTTTATTTATATTTTAAAGTCAACCCGATCAACCCAATCAACCTAAACTGACCAATATTGGGTTGGATTGAAATTTATATTAGATTGAGTTGGGTTGAATTTTTACCAAATCGATTTTTATTGGGTTGGGTTGGATTGCCCAAAAAGGCCCACCCTTAGTAGGGCTATTATGGGTGGGTTAGTTATACTGGTACACCATTTCCTGAGCTTGCTTATTATTTAGGACAAGTTATAATAGAGTAACCTGATATCTGGGCGAATTGCAACGAAACCGCATTTTTACTGAAATTACATAGCATTTTATTTATTTCTTTTGCGAGTCTATTCCAGATTTTCACTATTTAACAACTTGTACGGTGACTTGAATTAGCTTTTATTTTAATTGCTTTTCGACTATCAATATCTTTATTCCGCTCCAATGATTAATTGATATCCAACAGGTGGATATTCATCTTCTTCACAATGAAAGGATATTAATAATCTTTTATTTCATGGAAGAGATTAACGATCTCCTTTTGTTGCACCAAACGACCTCCTCTAATTGGATATCATTAATCTTCTCCTATCAAGGAGGAGATTAAATATCCGTCAAAGATGCAATTTTTTTTTAAAAGTATTTTTTTGTTAATTTTTAGACACTTTTGGAGGTAATTTTGTTTCTTTGAAGTCAACCGATAAACTTGATAAGATGGTATGCTTATAACACTTATACTATAGAGGTTGTGAGTTTAAGTTGTATCTCTTTCCATAAATCCCGAACATAATAGTCAATTTATAATAGTGGTTGCTTGAGTAAGTCAGATATTTATTAGGCCATAGCCCATAATGCAAACGATATGTTAATGCAATTTTTTCAAAAAAAATATTCCTTTATGGAAGATAATTTCTTATAAATTTTACAACTTTTTAAAGAGCAAATTATAATGGAGCGGTTTGACGTTTAGCTATGTTACAACAAAACCATAAGTTTAACCTTAATTATACGGTAGTACCCTATCATTAGTTGACTCGGTTAAAAGTAACGGTTTGACATAACTATCTCTACTTAAAAAATAAAAAAATAATATTAAATATAAAATAAAAAATAAAAATACTTTTTAAAATGAATTTCCAAGATCTATCAATTTTAATGGATGGTGGATATTATATTGAATTTTTTTTTAAAAATAAATAGAAAAAAAAAAAGAAATTCAGATTGGATCTCAATCCCACTAAGAACATAAAATAAAATAATTTTTTTTTAATTGGATCTGCTCCATCAATAGGAGCAGATCTACTACCATGGAATGGCGCTCCATCTGTGATGGAACCATCACAGATGGAGTCCATTTTGATGGACGGTGGAGGATGG
This sequence comes from Xanthoceras sorbifolium, assembly GCA_003430845.1. Lineage (NCBI taxonomy): Eukaryota > Viridiplantae > Streptophyta > Magnoliopsida > Sapindales > Sapindaceae > Xanthoceras > Xanthoceras sorbifolium. Next base: position 5,933,267 of record CM010614.1, on the reverse strand, counting down.
TGGAGATCCGTTTTATTTTTTAAAAATTTTAAAAAAATTAAGGAAAAATTACACCATATTACCCTTCTGATTACTGGTTGACCGTTAACTCTAACGATCAATCAGTTAATTAACGGTATTAACATGTAATTAATACTAAATTTACAGTTTTGTTGTAATATAACTACTCATAAAGATGCGCAATTACAATTTGTTCAATTTTAATTTGATATTATTTTCAAGAAACGTCTATAAAGATATTTTGCAATTTTAGAAACGTCTATAGTTTTAAGAAAGTTAATAGAATATTTTCCTAAAATAATCAGTCACCTGCACGTGATATCTGCATGGCAGAAAAAAGAGCTCATGATAAGGTCGTCACCGCAGATCCTAACTCTATCACTACTTGCAGCAAAACGACAGACATGGACCCGCTAAACGACACGAGCCCAGTGGGTCCCACATCCACACGAGGGAGGTCCACTCCCCTTCCCAATTACCCAGAACACACTCCATGACGGCGCCGTAACGGTAGAAAGCGAATCTCGTAACGGCGAAGCATTTTGGCGGCAAAACACCCTGACGCATACCACGTGCCGCGACCCCATTGGATTTTCATGTATGCTTGTCTGAAATGCATGGCCATTTATGTACATGCACCATGTAGATGTTGTTGTATTTTTCCCGCGCTGAGACATGATAGGGTTTCCCCAAAGTTAAAAAGAGTTTCTAGAGAGAGAAAGAGAAACATAAAACTGAAGAGAGTGAAACAAAAAAAATTCTAGGGTTCGCAGCGTTTCGTTTCGTCGATCTGGCAAAAACAGTGCCGTTTTCGTGGAATCGGCGGTAGGGCTTCGATTGCTGGATCTGCAGATTGTTCATATTTTGAAGGAATTTGAGAGATCTGTGTCTGATAATCGTAAGCTTTTGCTTTCACTGTGTTTTCTAATTTGAATTTTTTCAGTCTTGGAAGCGAAATTTTTTCTTTCATTTTCGTAGTTAAGAATCGGCTATGAGCTAACAATTGAAGTTATTGGTGTGTTTTTTAATTTCAATTGACATGTATCAGATCGGTTACTGTTGTGATTGAGTCCAGCTGCTACAGAGAATGGAGGATGAGAAACCCTCAGTAGCAGCCGTGTCCAATGAATCCGAAACCAGAACTAGGGACTGCGATGCAACTGAAGCTCGATTAGCTGATTTGTGCAAGGTCTATTCTTTCTAGTAATTTTTGTAGTTCCAATTTTTTATTCTTGTTTTCTGTATCATTTTTTCATTGTTCATTTCATGGAATTTGCATGTGGTTTGAAGTATGTGTTTTTCTGTGTAACAGTGTAATGCTGAATTATATATTTTTTGCATAGTTTTTGGAATTAATTCTAGGATTTTACTGCAGAATGGATTGTCGTTGGATGAGAATACTTACACTCAATCTTTGAAGCTATTTAAAGAAACAAAACACCTTTTGTTGGCAAATGCCTTGGCTATCGGAAGTGGAACGGTACTTTTTTTTTTTGTTAAGATAAAGACACACGTGCACATGCACTCACACGCGTGTACACGCATACATTTACATGGTAATTTTTCATGTGTAAAGAAAGGTAAATTATGATGTTCTTTAGGTATGCTAACTAAGTGCATTTCTTTATTTAATAGCCGGAAGAAGCGGAGCGGTTTTGGTTTGCATTTGTTTTGTATTCGGTTAAAAGGTTAAGTGAGAAGAATGGAGATAATATGCAGCAGGGATCGGATGAGAATGATTTTAATTTATGCCAGATATTGAGAGTTACAAAGCTGAAGTATGTTGGTGGAGTCCATGTGACTTATTGAATTCTGTTATTCTTGGAGGAGTTGCTTTAGTCATTGTTTTCTTCTTTTGTGTTTTACAGCTTTGTGGATTTTTTTAAGGAGTGGCCTCAGTTTGTTGTCAAGGCCGATCCCATATTAAGGAATATCTATGGGGCTGATTGGGAAAAAAAGCTTGAGGTATTAAACAAACTGTAATTTGCAGTTTATATTATGAGAGAAAAGCTCTAATATTCTATTAAAATACATGGTTTTTATCTGCTTTAGGTATGGAATCATAACTTATTTTATTTTATCTTATCAGGCGAAAGAATTGCAGGCCAATTTCGTGCACCTGAGTCATCTAAGCAAGTGAGTATTCTTGTACATTTCCTGCTTTAAGTAATATCTTAACTGCTTATCTCCATATACTGTCAATTATTTGATGGCATTGTGATTTAGCCTCTTTACTGAATATCTTGCATAAATATTTCTAATGAAACATCAAGATCTTTGGTTTGTTTTGTTCGCTCTGACTGACTTCTGAGGTTTTTTTTAAGTGTATGCAAAAAGAATTAGAGCTGGAAATACTGATATTTATGATGTCTGCTGAGTGAAAACTGGAACTGATTTGTGAGTTTTCATTAATGTTGTGACGTTGGTTTTTTAGGTAGGCATAGTGACTTTATGGTGGCAATGGGTTGTTAGAGGGCTGCATTGGTGTCAATAGTGGAAACGTTAGAAGGCTATAATTGAAAATATGACATAATCTAAATTTTATGGAATTAATACTTTTCCCAACAAAGAAAGGTATATCCTAACTACACACAAGATGCCCACTGTGGAGAAGGATAATAACTTATGGTATTAATCCTGGCTATATCTGGAACAATACTAATATTGGGTTCAACATCAGTTCATTTGTCCCTCCACTTGTTCTTTTTTTAAAATTGATTTACCTATTTCCATACAACTTTATTTTTTAATTGAACAGGGGAGTGGCCTTGCACCTCCATAGCACCTGGTACTTGTACGCACAAAAGTTTCTGCCATCAAGTGTGAAATCTTATTAAATCCCTTGTACTAAGTCGGAAACCAAGTAAATTATTTAAAATTAATAAAATTCCGCTTTGGTTTGAAGGAATTGTCATCCATTTGGCCATCTTTCTGAAAGATGTTTCTTTCCAGCCATTACGGATAGAGGACCATTATTTCCGCGAGATTTTGTTCATTTCTATTTAGATTCAAATAGTATAGAAGGCGAGTTCTCTTTTTTTCTTTTTCTTTTAAACTTAAAAACAGGAATTTTATTGATCAAAATTCAAAATAGATTTTACAAAAGATGAAAGTGGGGCGTATTGAATTGAATATACTACCAGCAACACTGCCTTGCTTAACAAGTAGATTCTTAAATGCTATATTTACAGTTTGCTTACGAGACATAGAATCTCCTCTTCTCCTCTTTTTTGGTTTCGTCTGTATTTGTATAATTCTTTGTCAGTGTCCGTGAATACCAGATCCACCTAGTTCATTACGATGGTGAGGGCATCGATAATCACAGTTGAGTTGGTGTATTGACATGTAGTCATAGTTGGTTGCATGGCATCGGTAATCACTGTTCGCGTTGTGACACTATTTTATAAAGTATTAATTTTCAGTTTGCTTGGCAAGTTAAGAGTAGCCAAAATTGGGTTTTAACAGCATATGTGCATTGAAACAATAAATGTTTATATTTCTTATAGTAAATAGTTCACTTTTGAGAGAACTGTAGTGTTAGCTTTTATTTCCCTTTTACTTTCTTATTGCTTCTTTAACTCATTGAACACATTAAGCTGTTGATGGGTGATGAAAGAAGAAGGAGAAGGCCGGTGGAACAGTTGATAACTTAGTTCACACCCCGGCCTAAGGACGGGGTTTTTTGTCCTGTACGAAAGAATAAGATTTCTTGGCTGAATGTGATAGGATACTTATACACCAATCCTTTATTTGATACTGGTTAGAACTAGAACTTGAAGTCAGCCACAAAAATAAAGAAGCAGAAAAAGGAAAAAAAGGGACTGTAACAGAAGTAAATGAGGAATAAACAAAGGATAGGAAAATAATAAAATGAACGAGTCAATGGTTGTATGAAGTTGGTACAGTTAGCAATGGTTGTGGCGGCTGATGGTAGTCAAAGGAGCACTTACCTTTCTCTCAGAATTAACAATTCAACTTTGCCAGATACCCTAACTGCATGGAATAAATTGCGAACCATATTTCAATATTGAGTCAAACATGCTGTGCCAAATGTGGTATCAGATGACAAAATGGATGCGTGCCTGCACGAACTGCTTAATTCTACATGTTTTGATTGGTTAGTTTGGAATGTTTAAAAACCCATATGGAAATGTATTGTTTCTCCTCACTCATTCTGGGTCTTCCTATAGAATGGTTGAGTTGGCTTTGCGGTCGGGCTATGTTTCGTCTGGACCTGGTCAAATTTCAGCGAACCAAACCTAAATTAAACACATATTTGTATATTAAGTGGTTAATACATTGTACATGTTTATTTGTCAAAAAGGTAAGTCAAAGAGATAGAACATGTAATTTTAACTTGGGTGGTTTGCGATCTGATTTCTTTTATGGCTGTTTGTAGAATAGTTAACTTTTCATTTTATATTGTCATCTTTTTTTGATGAATGTGTGATCTTATGACTTAATTCATGTTAGAGATGTGTGTATTGCTTTCTCATTTAGATAGATTGGGGAATTAGAGTTTCTACTTGTACAAATGTTGCAGGGATTATTTAATCTGTACATGATATTTGGTTATTTTTAACAAAACAAATGCATTTGTCTATTTGTTGTTCATACATTTATCTTATTATTTAATGTTACTAGGCACTACAAACGTACATATAGAGAGTTCTTCTTGTCTAGTGATGCGAGTGGTGATAAGCAGTCAGCTGTTTCCAGTGCCATTGGCTATATTTCTGACTACCATCAATTCGGATGGTTGCTGTTTTTGGCACTTCGTGTACATGCATTCGGTCGGTTCAAAGATATAGTGACTTGCACAAATGGTTTGGCTTCCATACTGGTCAGTAATGCTACTCTACGACTGTATTTTATTAGTTGCTGATACTAGATTTGAAGACTTGAGGTGTGAAAAATTATGTCTATTGTTTGTTCTTAACCACAAACAATAAAAAAATATTATAGGACAAAAGAGAAAAATGCGTACAATGTAATATTACCATATGTTGTACATTTGTCAGAATGATTCCATTCTGACACTTGTTTTTTATCATCAATCCTATATAAAATATTGTCTACTAATAATTAAATGGATGATAGCATCTTCTTACTTCATGAAATTCGTAACAGGTTATTTTGATCACGCATGTTCCTGTTCGCTTCCGGAATTTCAATATCCATGACACGTCACGCTTTGGTAATTGTCTTGCTTTTTTGCTAGTTTTCATGAGATTTGTTTTCATTTTCAAGGAGCATATTGGCTTGTGACTTAAATCCTTATTAAGCGTTTGATCCTTCTGTTTATCTTTCCTTTCTTTATCTCATTGTTGCAGTTGAGGTAATGGCTTGGTCTCCGTGACAATACTGATTTCTTTATTATTTGTTTCAGTTAAGAAAGGTGACAAAGGTGTTGATTTGGTTGCATCACTTTGCAAACTCTATGACACTTCAGAAGATGATTTGAGGAAAACAATGGAAAAGACCAATAATTTGATAGCAGATATATTGAAAATTGAGCCTCGTTTTGCATCTGAGTGTAAAAGTGACAACTTAGAGAACATTGACACAGGTTAGTCTGATAAATTTCTTCTGTTTCTGATTTCCCGTTTTCACTTATTGATGCTTCTGAATATCTGAATCTTCTGAATGCAGATGGTTTGATCTATTTCGAAAATCTAATGGATGAGTCATCTCTATCAACCAGTTTGAATATTTTAGAGAAAGATTATGATGATGCAACTCGTAACAAGGTCGAATTGGATGAGAGAGTATTTGTTAATGAGGAGGACAGCATACTTGGTTCAGGAAGCTCGTCTGGCGGTGCCGTGAATATAACTGGTGTCAAGGTATGTTTCAATGAAGAATGCTTGTTCTTCAATACCTGCTAAATAATGTGGTTATCAAATGTTTATTCTCAATTCTATATTGTTAATATCATCCTAAAACCTGTTTTGTGTAGAGAAAATTTGATTCTATGGCCTCACCAGTGAAGTCAGTTACAAGTCCACTCTCTCCCCGTCGCTCACCTGCACCTCATGCCAATGGCATTGCTGGTGGTGCTAATTCAAAGATGGCAGCAACACCTGTTAGCACAGCAATGACAACCGCAAAGTGGCTCAGAACTGTTATCTGTCCTCTTCCATCCAAACCCTCGGCGGAGTTGGAGCGGTTTATGAAATCGTGCGATAGAGATGTAACTAGTGATGTGATACGCAGGGCGGAGATAATATTGGAAGCAATATTCCCAAGCAGTAGTTTAGGAGAGCGCTGTGTAACGGGAAACCTTCAAAGTGCAAATCTGATGGACAACATATGGGCAGAACAACGAAGATTGGAAGCCCTGAAGTTTTATTATAGGGTGTTGCAAGCAATGTGTACAGCTGAAGCCCAAATATTACATGCTATTAATTTGACATCTTTATTAACTAATGAGAGGTTTCATAGATGCATGCTTGCCTGTTCTGCTGAACTGGTTCTGGCAACACACAAAACCGTTACTATGTTATTCCCTGCAGTTTTGGAGAGAACTGGCATTACAGCTTTTGACCTTAGCAAGGTGATTGAGAGTTTTATTAGACATGAAGAATCTTTGCCAAGAGAATTGAGACGGCATTTGAATTCGTTGGAAGAGCGACTTTTGGAGAGCATGGTATGGGAAAAGGGCTCCTCAATGTACAATTCCTTGACAGTTGCAAGACCATCACTCTCTGCAGAGATAAATCGTCTTGGATTATTGGCAGACCCAATGCCATCTCTGGATGCAATTGCCTTTCACATTAACTTTTCTTCTGGAGGCTTGCCTCCTGTGCCTTCTTTGCAGAAACATGAATCTTCACCAGGTGCTTATTTTTAGAATCGGATTGTTTACCTCCCTTATTGTGAAATTGCTATTCATAGAAGTGATTGAAATATTTTTCTTTTTTTTTCATTTAATTTGTCTTTGTAATAATGTTGAAGATTATATACTTCTTACTATGAACTAACATATCTATTGGCTTATCTTTGTCAGGTCAGAATGGTGATATTAGGTCTCCGAAGAGACCATGTACAGACTATCGTAGTGTGTTAGTAGAGCGGAATACCTTTACATCACCTGTGAAGGATCGCCTACTGGCATTCAATAAATCAAAGCTACTGCCACCTCCTTTGCAATCAGCCTTTGCCAGGTACTATCTGATGTATTTTTTAGGGGTTCGGAATTAGCAAATATAATTTATTTGTTTCTCTGACTAGAATTTCTGCACTTGGCTATGCACTGGCAGCCCCACACGACCGAACCCCGGTGGTGGAGGAGAAACATGTGCAGAAACTGGGATCAATATATTCTTTAGCAAGGTATAATTTATAATATTTTAGCAGAAATTGTCAGTGTCTCCCATTCAAGAATCTGAGCTTTCCCACCAAAGTATTGTGTACAAGCCTCAAACTTTGAGGCATTAGCCCCCTTCATACATCTTTTATTTTACTATGTTAATTGATTTTATTTTATTTATTTATTTGTTTTTTGGTGGGGTGGTGGAGGATGGGGTTGGACCACAATATCAGTTATGTTCCAGCACTTACATCATATATATTTTTGAATTGGATAGATTAATAAGCTGGCTGCTGTCAGAATCAATGGTATGGTGGAGAGGTTACAGTTGTCACAGCAGATAAGGGAGAGTGTCTACTGTCTTTTTCAGCAAATACTTAGTCAGCGGACGTCTCTCTTCTTTAACCGTCATATTGACCAGATTATCCTCTGTTGTTTCTATGGAGTTGCTAAGGTCTGTTGTTAATAACTTGTGGTAATTTATAACCTGCTATATAATGTTTACTTATATTTTTATCTTCTTACCCTTCTTAATATTTTGGCCTGTAGATTTCACAACTGAGCCTTACCTTCAGGGAAATCATTTATAATTATAGGAAGCAACCACAATGTAAACCACAAGTTTTTCGCAGCGTGTTTGTCGATTGGTCATCTGCCCGTCAGGCTGGGGTAGTTTTTTTAGGTCTTTGCTTTCTTAATTATCAATTTTATATGGGAAGTCTAACCCTTGGAATGTTTTGTAAACAGAGAACAGAGCAGGATCATGTTGATATAATTACCTTCTACAACAAAGTATTTGTTCCTGCAGTGAAGCCTCTGTTGGTGGAGCTTGGTCCGGCCGCAATGACCGCGAAAACTAACCGGGCTTCAGAAGTAAACAATAATAATGATGGTATACTTTTTGCTAAACTAATTTTATGATTCTGATGGTATATTTAGTGTTCTTTGCGACCAAGACATTGCCTAATTAGCTTATAATTTCTTAACTGGCCAATTAGGTCAATGCCCTGGATCACCAAAAGTATCTCCTTTCCCAACCCTCCCTGACATGTCCCCTAAGAAAGTATCTGCAGTGCACAATGTATATGTCTCTCCATTGCGGACGTCCAAGGTACTTTGTTCTTGTTCCTTTTTTTTTTTCCTTGTATCTTGTCAAATAGTGTTCTTAATCTGATTGATCCTGGTACTTCATTTTATTCTATGACATATCAGTCAACCTCACTTTCAGCTTGCTTTAAAATGGAAACAACCGAAAGTTAGGAAAAAAAGTTATTGTTACAAAGCTGTTGAAATATGTGGTTTAATATTTGAAGCATGTTCTTGAACCTGCAAAACATACATACCCGCTTTAAGTTAATTGAATTCAGAAACTTGCATTCTTCGTAGCAATATATATCCTTTTAAATTCAATATCCAAATCAATGTCTTTGGATTGCATCATTATCATCCCTTATGACCCTTCTTTTAGTTTTATCTGTAGTTTTTCTTTTTCTTTTTTGCCATAAACTAAGTGTTTTAGGTGAAGTCAAGTATGTCAAACCTTTTCATTCCTAGGTTGTCCCCATTTTTTGTAAATTCAATTCAAGAAATGAAGGGAATGATATTAGCAGAGATCTTTAACAAAGAAGATGAAAATAAAAGTGACAGTATGGAAAAGATAAAGTGACTAATAGGAGTGAGATGCATATGCTTAATTACTATACAGGTTGAACGAGCAAAACTGCAATAATTCCCTACTTAACTGTCGAAGGCTTTGAAGTATTCTGTCCTACTTAACTGTCGAAGGCTTTGAAGTATTCTGTCTTGTATTCTTTGTCCTTTTACTCAGTATTTGAAAATAAAGTCAAGCTCTTGTATTATTTTCTTTAAAGAGTTACTTTTTGAACGAAATTCAGACATTGGAATTTGAGGCACGCTAACTCATTTCTGATGGTTTTTGTTGAATGGGTCATAGTATTGAAGGTCATGTTGAAGTACCTACCCTCTTGGATGGAGAGTATAGGAATATGGGAATAGGGGGACCCTTTTCACGTGAAAATTTCTTTACATTTGCTGTAATGGCTTTTGTGTAAGTTTTTGTTTCCCATGTCTACAGATGGATGCTTTAATCTCACATAGCTCAAAAAGCTATTATGCTTGTGTGGGAGAGAGTACGCATGCATACCAGAGCCCTTCGAAAGATCTGACAGACATTAATAACCGCTTGAATGGGTAACTTTTTTCTTTACCTTTATAATCTTAAATGTTTACATTCTTTTCTACATTCTATACTAATACCGCTAGTGTCTTGCATTATTTGATTCAGTACTCGGAAGATCAGAGGCATGCTCAAGTTTGATGATGTTGATGTTGGCTTGGTCAGTGATTCAATGGTGGCCAACAGCCTGTACCTTCAAAATGGGAGTTGTGCGTCTTCATCAGGTGTGGTGTTGAAAACCGAACAACCCGATTCCTGATCTAGGGTAATTTGCATACATACATACATGCATGTAAATACTAGTTGTCATATCTTCTCAGCTGATGTTATAATTTATACTTGGGAAGTTAATGTGATGGGGTATTGTATGAGCGGTGAGTTATTGTAGAATACCCTGCCATCATCCCCATGTTTCTTAATCTGTATTAGATTAGATATAGATAACTCTTGAAAATGAATCTTCTCTTAACTGCAATAAATTTTGCCTCTTGTGGCTCTTTATAGCAGATCTTAGTGACCTTTCTTTAGAACAATTTGTTTCGTTTGTGTTCTCAAAAAAAAAAAAATGATTTGATCAGGTTTTTTTGTTTATAAATTGTGTTTTTATAATTGAATAAATAACAGTGAACTTATCTGAGGTTTGTTGAACTACAATCGGAATTAAAATTTGCAAACATTTACACTGAACTTTCCTGACGTTGAAGTTTGACTGTTAAAAAGTAGGGTTAAAAAAAAAAAGGAAAAGTAGAAGAATAAATGAGAGATTCATAGTGGATTTTTTTATAGATCCACTATGAATTGCAAATCAGGGGAGACTCGAGTCTATTTTTTAGCGGTCAAATTTAACATCGGGGGAGTTCAGTATGAGTTTTTATAAATTTTAATTTCAAATGTAATTAACTTCAGTTATTCATTAACTTCAGTATATTATTAAGCGTTTTAAGTCAGCTTTTTTAGAAAAATCTTGTCCACAAGAGTGTCCTTTGGAAAATTATTTTATTTATTCAAGGATTTCAAGTATAAATGAACCTTATTAATGCAGAAAAAAAAATCCTGTTTGCATTTTCCAAACTCAGCGAATAATTTTATCAAAAAATAAATCTTTATTCAATAAATTTATCCAATTTCTTTATATTTAAATTTAAGTGAATTTATGATATGAATCATCACTACATTTAGAAAAAGAATTTCTAATTTTCTTTAGATTAAATGGGATGTTAAAATACCATGTAGTTTGACATTTTTTTTATGAGTAAATAATGTTTATCTTTCCTGAGATTTAGTCAATTATAGACGGAGTTAACTTTGAGTTTATTGATAAAGATCTTCCCTATTTTGGGTTTGTTTAATTATAAGCGGAGTAAAAAAATGAACTAATTGCATGGACTTCTCCTGAAGTCAATTTTATCGTTTATTAACAAATATATTTCCTGCCCTTAATAAAATTTGATTAAATGTAACAGTTGATTAGAAAAAGTTTGTGTTAAAATACTGAAGAATTAGCTAAAATTTAATTTTATTTGTAATTAAGTAATGGTAAAAGAGATAAGAATCTTTATTAATAAATTTAAAAGTAAATTCCGCCAATAAATTCTAAGAGAATTATGCATTATTTATTTTTCTTTTTAAACATCCCATAATTTTATTTTTTTTTAAAATCCCACCTCTTAACTTCAATTAGCATTTAAAAATAAATGTCAATTTCACCTCTAAAAATTTACAAATTACAAATCATAATTAAAAAAAAAAGAATGGACAAAAACAATCTAATAAACGGTCTAGATTTCTTCAAAATTCAGGAAAAATAATTAAAAAAAATTGAAAAAATAGTTTGGTGGAGATACAGCTCACAGCTGTACAGCTCTCAAAATTGATGGCTGGATCCTCCACTAAATCCAAACAATATAAAAATAAAAAAGTAACCTCTTTTTTCCATAATTATCGTCACGAGAAAAAAAAAATATAAAAATCAACTAGAAGCTTAACAAAACATTCCAAAAGGTCACTTGTCTTGCCATTATTATTGTCTATAAGAGTATAATTACGTGGTAAACCTTTTACAGTAAACTAATCCTTAAAAAAAAAAAAAAAAAAAAAAATTAATCTGTTACCACCGCCCAACCCTGGAACCCAACCCATCAACACCTCTCTCCACCAAAACCCCCACTGATTTCCTCTTAGATTTTTTCTTTCTTTTCATTTTTTTCACTACCAATCATTAGTCCAATCCAACCAAACCAAAACTTCAAGGGAAATGATTTGTTGGAAAGAGAAGAGAGAGAGAGGTTAGAGAGAGAAAGAATAGAGAGAAGAGATAGGGGGCCGGTGGCGAAGAAACCACTGCCAGAACCCCAATCACCGCCCTAAATACCCAACTACCATTAACACAACCAAATACACAAAACAGAGTGAGAAAGAGAGAGGGAGAAAGATGGGGATAGAAAAGAGAGAGACAGGAGGAGTGAAGAAAAGAGAACAAATAGTTACTATGTTTATATTAATTTTTAATATTTTATCAAATTGTTTTTAATTTTAGAGATATTTAGTGAGTTTTAAGTTACCTATTTACCCTTTTTGACTTTTCAATTATTTAACATTTTACTAATGGTACGGTTTTTTTTTTTTTTTTTGAAAATTTATTAAAATTATAGGAGAATTTTAGGAAACAATAAAAGACAAATTGCTGCAAATCTGTTTGAGATTTGTTATTTTACAGTTAGAAATAACTTTATAAAAATTTGACAGCGAACTTTTCTACCGTTACTATTGATCGTTAAAGATAACCGTTGACCGTTTTAAAAGTTTTAAAAAGACCAAAATACCCTTAATTAAAAAAGGATAAATTACAGCGAACCTACCTGAGGTTTGTCATTTTACAACTAGAAATAACTTTATAGAAAATTGACAGCGAATTCCCCTGCCGTTACCGTTGACTGTTAAAGATAACCGTTAACTGTTTTAAAAGTTCAAAAAGACCAAAATACCTATAATTAAAAATTTTAAAAAATAAAGGGTGAATTGCACTAAGGTGCCGTCAGTTTCTCTTATTTTTTTTAAAAAATAAAAAACAATAAAAAAATTTAATGGATCTCCACTGTTCATCAATCTTAATGGATGATAAAGATTATATTAAATAATAATTTTCTTTTTAAAAATAACAATTATAAAAAAAAAAAAAAATTTAGTTGGATGTAAATTGAAGATTGGATCTCGTCCGTCTATTAGGATTGATGGATGGTGGAAATTGGATCTCCATTAAGAACAAAAAAGAATTTGAAAAAGTAAAATCTCCATCGCTGGAGATTGGATCTATTGAGTATTTCAATTTTATTTTTTTTGATCTTGATGGAGATTCAATTTTCAGATTGGATCTCCACTGTCCATCAATTTTAATGGACGGTCGAGATCCAATCTGGAGATTAAATCTCCATCTCCATCTAAACAAAATTTATTTTTTACTTTTTTATTTTTTTATTTTTATAATTGCTATTTTAAAAAAAAATATTTTTTTAATATGATCTCCATCGTTCATCAAGATTGATGAATGGTGGAGATCCATTAAATTTTTTTTATTGTTTTTAATTTTTTAAAAAAATTATGAGAAACTTTAGTGCAATTCACCATTTGTTTTTTTAAACTTTTAATTTTTTAAATTAACGGTATTGTGGTCTTTTTGAACTTTTAAAACGGTCAGCGGTAACGATAATGAGGATTTGCTGTCAATTTTCCTTAAAGTTGTTTCTAGTTATAAAATGGTAAACCTTATGTAGGTTCACTGTAATATGTTCTTTTTTAATTAAGGGTATTTTGGTCTTTTTAAATTTTTAAAATGGTCAATGATTATCTTTAACGGCCAACGGTAATGACAGGAGGTTTTGCTGTCAATTTTTCATAAAGTTATTTTCGACTGTAAAATAACAAACCTCAGATAGGTTCGTTGTAATTTGTCATATTTATTATTCATAATCACATGTTATATTAAATGAAATAAAAGTAAAAGTTCAAAATTTCGTTGCATGGCATACTTTGAGTAAATGGGTATATACTTATTCTAAGGGCATGTTTGGTATATAAGATTTGACTGAATTAGATAAAATCCGGTCTAATCTTATATTTGTTTGAATGTACGGGGTTAGAGAATCCACATGCACATAATGCTTAGACAGACTCAATAGTCCCGTCTGGAAGCATATGACACATTAGTCCCGTGCTTTTACCACCTTGCTTTTTATTTTTATTAATTTAATTAAATTGATATAAAATATTAAATAAATTTAATATATATTATTAAATATTTTAAAAAGTAACATTTTTAATATTAATAAAAAATAAATATTATTTATAATATTTAAATATTTATTTTATTTAAAAATACTTTTTCAACTAAATTTAATTTAAAATTTTTAAAATATTTTTTTCTTTAAATTCATTTATTATAATTTTATACTAACTAATCTCATGCCATATAATATAAGACATAACTATATCTTATCCAATCTCATATTATACTAAATAAAGTACGAGACTTGATTGTCCAGTACTACTATTTTAACTTTTTTTTAAATATTTTATTATTTAATTAATTATTATAATATATTTTTATTTATAATTAATTTTAAAATTTCTAAATAAATATATTCAATTTTTAAAAATATTATATTTTTATTTAGATTTATTTTAAATGATTTTAATTTAATTATATAATATTTAGAAATAATTTTATTTTATATGAAAATTAATTTAATCAAATCTGGTTTTATCCAATTCCATTCTATACTAAATAAAAGACAATACTATTTTTAGTCTAATTCATACTACATTAAACACATCATAGTACTAATTAGTCAAATCCAATCATATTATATCCCATAAAAATGGTACAATCCAATCCTGCGTACCAAACACTCCAAGTGTTTCTCCTACAACACCATTGGAATTTATGTTCTTAAAATAAAATAAAGAGGAACCACACCCTTCCTTCAAAGGAGAAACCCAGAAGGCTAAATAAGATACTGGACAAGAAAGTTTATGCTATCCCAAATTAACAAATTAAAACCAATATAATTTTTGGAAGCGTCTTGAGGATGGTACAGTTGTTGAAAAAAATTAATACTAAAGTCTGTCTAATATTCACTACAAAACAAATAAAGTCTAATAAAAAAAAATTAAGATAAAAAAAATAAGAATCCAATAATAGTTTTTAAGTGGAAAATCAAAATAGGAAAAAAAAAATTAAAAAAATCTCACAGTCATTACAATAACCAAAAAAAAAAAAAAAAAGAGCCAATATATAAAAAATTATTATATCTACACGCTAAATATTCTCTCTCCAACCCCAAATCATAATTACAACCAATTTTCTCACATGTATTTTTAGGAATAAATCTTTTATATATAAAGTGAGATTATTTGGAGCCAAAAGACTTTACTTGGGGCCAGAGCTCAAAATTTCTTCAATAAAATTCTCTTTTCAACGACATCTTATTCGCATCAATTGAATAAAATTTGGTCATTTTAGGAATACTTGTCAATTCCTAACAACATTAACCCTGCTTAACATAGCAAAACCCAATAGAATGTTTTTTATTTGGATATGGATATAGATATAGGAATCATCAAAGCACTTAAATATGTCAATCTCATTGAAGACTTTTACTCATTTCTTAACAATCAAGCAACCAAATAGTCTGGACACCGAGTGCTTGGCCAAGACAATAGCCAAAAAAAACAAAAGAGGTAGACAATGACTCAAATAATTGTTGTGTGTTTTTTTCTTCCCCACCTAACCTTCTCCTCATTATTGTATTACATAGTTTTCAAATAGCCATTTTCATTATTTGGCCTATAAAGTCACAAGTACATGACAAGCTTCTCATCCATCCAAATCCAATCTCGTTCCATTATTGTTGTGTTCTTGGCTTTCTGTTGAAAATGGCAGAATTTGGTGGTCATCCCTTCTACAGTTGCAGAAATTGCTTGAATCCTCTTGCCTTTCAAGATGATCTCCTCTCTAAAGCTTATAAGGTGATTATATTCTATATATAACAGCCTATTTATACTTTTTTTCTTCTTCTTCTTTGTGTCCAAAATGATATGAAATTTTGATGTGTAACTTTTCTATTTCTTCCATGATCAGTGATGTTGGTATACTCTGGGCACATGACCTTTTGAGCTAGAAAATTAGGACTTATATTTTATCAATCCTTTAGTAGGTGATTTGATTCTTTATCCGAAAATAGTTTTCAACAACTTAGATAAAAAATTTCAGTTTTTGAAAATGATTTTGATACCATCACATAAATCAGAAAAAAAAGAAGAGATTAATTTAGATATTCAACGAATTTTTAAACTTATTTTTCTGATGATAAGAAGTTGGTCTAGTGTTATACATGCCTCTCAAGCCCATATGTTGGATTGTGAAGTTTCAAGTAGAAGAGTTCTGCTTTGCACATAACCAGGACAAATCGCGATCAAGAACAGTAAGTCACATTGGTTGCAGATTGTGAGGGATGATTTTATTAAAAATAAAATAATTTTATTTGAATAATGATCCTTTAATATGTATAACAACAAACTCCTTTTGTTAGTAAGATAATAGCTTGTCAAGGGATCGCAATGAACTTTATCAAATGATTTAATCAATTTATTTATTATGGTATGGAATATAGGCAAAATCAGGAGATGCCTACATGTTTTCATATGCAATGAACATAGTGTTGGGGAGGAGAGAAGAGAAGCAGTTGATATCTGGAGTTTACACAATTGCCAACATCTATTGCAGCAAATGTGGTCAGGAGTTGGGTTGGCATTATCTAAGAGCTCACGATCTCAAAAACAGATGCAAGGAAGGCAATTTTATAATTGAGAAATTGAAGATGCTCAAGGAGGAATACTAGTATCATCGTAGAAAGTAAATAAAAATCTCACGTGAGATGGTCGGTCGTACATTGTCATGTGTACCTGTTCAATAAATTATTATTATGTGTATGTGATAGGTGCATTCCACTGAAAATATAAATGATTAAGGATTGAGTTATAGTAGACAAGTGTATAAATGATGTAATATGGTCATCCAGTTGAAAACTTATCCTTAAGGAGTTTTAAAGTTTGATTATCATTTTGTATTCACATAACGTTAAAACTTTATTCATATAGTAAAAGCAGTCCGCTATAGAGTCAGAAAATTATATTTAGAGATTAAGATAATAAAATATAATATTTAGGAAACTAAAGTAAAAATCCTAGCAAAGAGAAGAGAAGAGGGAATATCAGCTCATATAGCTCAAGCTCACCTTTTATCTTTGGAATGGAGAAGTAATTCAGCATATGATCAACTTGATCATGATCATCATCATTAAAACTCAAGGCATGATTAAGTTGATCACAGTCATCACTTGATCAATGATCAAGCTCATGTGAAGTAAACACTGGAATTTGGATTTTTGGCAAATCATTCCGTTGGTTCCTTTAGGGATTTTGGTTAGAACACAAAGTATAGATTTATTTTGGAATGGGCCTATATTTTTTTTTAAGGGATACAGTTATAAGATTAAACTGTAGGGAACTGCCTATGAAGGAATCTCACATGCATCAGATTATGAACACACATGATCTCAAAGCAGCCCTGTTTTAGGATACACTGGCTTAGCTGTATGCAAGCAAATGATCAATTCTGGGACAGTTGATCATCAACTAAATTCTAGGCATGCAAGGCAACCAATATAGCATGAGTAACAACTGTGTCAAGGTAGTTATTTACTGTTACTTAACTGTTAGTTTTCTGTTAGAAGTTAGTCGATATTTTGCCTTGCATGGTAAATGTACTTATGCATTATTGGATGATGTTATGACAACATCAAATTATAACAAATTATATTGTTGATGGTAAAAAATGGATTAGGTAGTTAACAATGGTCAACCGAGCCACGTAAGAGAATCTAGGAGTCAGTTGAGCAGATGTTGACTCTTTAAACGCTGCGAGAAGGTTCTCGACTGCGATGAGAATTTAATGAATACTGACAGTGGAAAATGTATCTGAAAAGGCAAATAAAGATCGATAAGGGATGCCAGATTATAGTCGGCGATTAGCTTCCGACGATCAAGTCAGTTCTGATGTAAATGGAGAATAAATGAGTTAATTCAAAGAGTTTTAGGGTTGGTGAATAATATTAAATATCATATATTCTTTCTTCATCAATGACCTTATTTATAGTCAATCAGATATTCTCCTTGTCTTCTTCTATTTTAGGAATGACCAAGTTGTCTAAAAATGTGGTCAGCTATATGTTACCTTAAACATGCAAAGCCAGCTTTCTTGGAGAGCCCGTTTAAGGAGGGTACAAGATATGTGGTTGAACAGTAAACTGCAGCACTGGGGCATTTAATATGTCTGACTTCTCTGATGACAAGGTTCTGGACTTAACCAGTTTTATTATAAATGTTTACCATGTGCGTCGCATGTTGTCAGACTGCGCTGACAAAGACCGCACTGTTTATTGCTGACAACCAATCAATGTGCTGCGAGAATTTTGATGATTCTCGGATTATTCTTGTTGGCCGAAAACCTTCTCGGCGGTTTACTCTTAAACGACGTCGGAATACCTTTTGATTTTTTTAGAAGGCCGCTTGTTGTTCAAACGACTGTGTTTAATTATCAAAGATGGCGTGGCGGTCCTCGGCGGAAACCACCCACAACAATACCCCTAAATTTATGAGAAATGCTTTTCTTTTTTAAAGAAATTTACTTACTTTAGATAATCTTTGGGGAACTTTGATTAGCTTTTGAGTATTGCAGCGGTGTATCCTAAGAAGAAAAAGGTAGCTTTTTTAAGTGAAATGGTGAGTTTCTGATAGTGGAGGGTGTCCTTTTAGTGAAGCGGTGCATTTCGAAAGTGGAGGGTGTCCCTTTAGTGAAGCGGTGCATTTTAAAGATGAAGAGGTCTTCAATTTTGGGCGCGTTGTTCTAATGACATCCCGCGTAATCATTCATTTTTGAATTTCAAAGGTTTGGGTTAATGCAAGGTCGGTGGTTTCGCCTGTGCTTACACGTGGCTTTACCCCGTTAGTTTCGATTGGCTAGCCTTCAATGCTTGAGGCATTAATCATTATCTCGGCCAATCGATGTGCTCTCTTGGGCCGTGCGATCTTGGACAGATCAACTGTTGGAGATTTCTCATTTAAGGCCTATATATATTCACCCTCATTGATCTTTTTAACCTTTTTATTTCTGACAACTGTTCTTCTCCTCTTAATAAAGAAGGAAACTTTGAGAGTTTTAAGTGCAGCAAATCTTCAAAGTTTGGCAGTATGACTTTACCCTTCCGACTATTTGCTTGCTTAACTCTCTGGGTAAGCTTTCTCGCTTTTCTTTATTTTTTTCTTTTGCAAATGGATTTTTCTTCATGGCTTCGTGGCAAGAGTATGCTGGATGAGACCGAGAGGGACGATTTCTTTCTTTTTGCTGCTCTCTGAGAACTTATCCCTTTGAATATTGACTATTCGCATATCCAGGTTCCCAACGTGTTCTCCGAATCTTCGTCTGAGAATTTACTGGCGAGGACTTTGTCTTTAGAAGAAGCAATGGCCAAACGTTCTTCTCTCTACAATGACCAGGTGCCAGACCTGTCTGATGTCAGTGTGCACAAGCCACGGTAACTTCTCTTCTCGAAGCGGAACCTTAACTTCTTGGACTGCGAGCCAAACGTGGTCATCGGTACTCGTCTACTCTAGTACAAGGAGTATTATAAGCTTTTGAATGTGGTGAGGCTCATATTGCCTGGTGGGAAGGCTGCGTGGAATCTTCCAAGTGGGATGGTTGCTGTCTATGGGCTGATGCTTAACTGTGCAGTGACGCTGCCCCTTTAAACCTTCATCGCACGCTTTTTCAGTGATGTTAATTTGGCATCGGCACAGTTAGCACCCAACGGGTATAGAACCCTGATGGCTCTGTGTGCTTTGTGGCGATCATTAGGCTTTTCCAATCCCTCGCTGAACGAGATTTGACATTGCTATTAGTTACGACCGTCGCTGCATGAGCTTGGTTCTCATTACCTTACATTGTTCCATTCCTCCAAATAGTTGCCTACTGGCGAGAACAACGAGAAATTGTCTGGCAAGCTAAACGTCTCAGATAAGAAGAATAAGGGGGTTATCTGAAGGTTTCCTACCTCCAACAAATTTTAAAAGGGGGGTTGGTTCTTCGTCGAGGGGGAATAGGGTTGCCAAGTCCCTGCTAACAAGGAGAATTCCCTTTGCGAGGCATACGTTCCTTATTACTTCTTGAAACCAGGTAACATTCATATTTTTACACCTTTGTTTATGATATTTCTTTTGTTGCTAGGTGTAACTAGTGTTTTCTTTGCAGATTTATGGAGTGAATGGCCTATTTTGACCAGCAAGGAGGTCAAATGTGTTTACTGAGCAATTACCTCTATCTCGGATGATCGATCAGTGGCCTTACTCTATTGTGACAAGGCATTGGTGAGTCGAGCCTTCGATATATTTTGATATTCATCAAACCGGTGTCCGCACGACCGTCCTCGCAATAAGTGTTGCTTATTTTCTAACTCTCTAAATGCTTTTAATTACAGCGATGTCAATTGTTTCTTCTTTTGTCTTTTACAATTCAAGAGAACGACTCTATCTGTGGTCGGGATGTAAGAGATCTGAAAAACCTCTCGGCTGCTTCTTTTCGGGAGAGTACTAGGAGGAATGATAAGAAGGATCGTGCTCCAGCTAAGGTTGTTACTCCTTCGAAGGAAAAGGCACCCGTTTCTCCACGGAGCAAGGTAACCATCCCGGTGGAGCCTTTTCCTTCTGTCTTCGAGGAGGTTCTTGCTCCTACCCCTGGGTCACCCTATAAGAGAAACAGACTAGTTGGTGGTCTCAATGACCCTGGATTAGTCTCGGGGGTCAAGTGCAAGTTTGTGCGTGCAGGTCGCCCTCCTCGTCTGACGAGGATGTGCCGTGGGCTGGAGCGTCTTGTGAAAGTCGTTCCCCTAATCAGCTATGTACCTCATCCGCTTGAGAATATTTTAGAGGTTACTACAAAGGACATCTCTGAGGAGCAGACACCCTTTGCTGCAGGGATTGACAAGGAGGAGTCTGATGAGGAGAAACTTGTGAGGAGCACTGCGAGGAAAGACAAAGATCATTCTTCTAAGGAGCTCGAGGTGGTCCTTGATTCTGGAAGTGCCATGGGGACCAACCTTCCCATTCCTACGACTGAAGTTGCTGGGAGTTCCCGGGTTAATGATGTTTCCCTGCTACCAAGTCTCTTTGTGGAGGAAGTTCTCGGAAAGGTGTTGAAAGGGGAGATCTGCTCTGCGTATCAGGATAATACAGATGGCTTCCTAGGGAACATTGTTGAGAGGTAGCTCCAATCATTTTTAGACTCTCTGCCTCGGTGAGTTTTGTTTCGTCCCTTTATGGAGTTCATTATCGTGGTTATTATTTTTCTAACTGTTGTTTTTTGTTAACAGCTTCTGTCTAAGTTTGACGCTGGTGCGAAGGATAAATAAATTTTGAAAGAGCAGGTTGCAGCTCTTGAGGCAGAGAGGGCAGAGAGGGCTTCGGTTGAAGTTGAGTGCCAGGCCGCGATGGAACGACATGCTTTTAGAGAGAGAGAGAGTAGAGGCACTCAAAGCTGAGAAGGTTACGCTTGCATCCGAGAAGGACGAAGCCATCGCTTCGGTAAACAACTTGCTCAATGCTGCTGTTAATGCAGAAGCTTGCTCAAGTGGAGGGGGAGAACAAAGAGCTGAACAATGCGGTTGACTCTTATATGTTCACCATGGAGGGGACAAAAACGGAAATGGAGATCAGGGCCGTGGATCGTTATAAGGCTTCTCCGCCTTCGACGCTTTCATGCACCGAGAATTCAGAAATGGCATCAAGGAGTGTCGAGACCTTATCGAGTCAGATGTCAGTCCCGAGGTGTTGGAGATAATAGATCGCGCTATGGCCAGCAATGTGGACAAATCTAAGAGGGATTGTAAAACCCGATTCGTAAATTTCGATAGAATATATATATTCAGTATATAGTGTAAAAAAAAAACGAATCGAAATCTTAATTAATTTAACCCCTATTAGAAATATTATTTTCATGGTGCATTTGGAGAATAATAGATCCAATTGAATATTGGTACAATTAATTTGGTAATTGGATAAGTGTGGAATATTTTTGGAATTTAATTTCATGAGAATGACGTGAGTTTATATATGAAAAATTACTTCTCCATGTGAAATAAAATGAACCAATCATGAGATGCCAAGTCGAGAATTAGTGGATGGTATAATTAATGGGATGAAATGTGATTGGTGGATTAGTTTGATAATTAATAGATAATTGGTAAATAACATGTGATTAATTATAAATTTGTTGGTATTTTATGAATTGTAAATGTCAAGGGGCATATTATAATTAGAGATATATAATATATATTTATATATACTAGTAGTGGAGAATCAACTCAAAATTTCAAAGTCAACAGATGAAATCAAAAGAAAACAAATTGCAAAGTCGGTGGAACAAAAGAAGAAAAAAAAAAGAAGTGTAGAATATATATATCCATGTTAGTGGAGAATTCTACACAAATACAAGTCAACACTAGAAAACCAAAAACAAAAACAGAGAATAAAACAGAAAACAGAGCAGATCGGATGAGAAGAAAAAAAAAAAAGAAAGAGAAAGAAGAGGGAGAAGGGAGAGAGCAGCAGCCAAGAGGAAAAAGGAAGAAAGAAGAAGGAGAAGGGAGAGAGTAGTGGCCGGAAAGAAGAAGAAAGAAAGAAGAGGGAGGAAAGAGAGAGTTGAAGCCGTGAGAAGAATAAGGAAAAAAAGAAAAAGAAAAGAGAAAGGAAAGAAGAGAAGAGTCGGCCAGCAGAGGGAGAAAAGGAGAAGGAAGAAAAAAAAACATAGTTGATCCTCAATTGGTGAAGTTCAAATCAGCTTAGTGGTGATGATATCCTTTGTGTTATAAAACTAGTAAGTGGCATTTGATGAAATTTTAGGCTTTAAATAAATTGGAACAGTATATACATTATGGATAATAAATTGATTTAGGGATTAATATTGTTTTTGTTCCTAAATTGAATAAAAGATTGTGTTTGATTGATTTTAGGGACTCCATTATGGAGAAATATAATTATTGGAATTGTTATGAACCTAGAATAAATATGTACAAGTGCTGAAAATATTGTTGGAGTTAATTCGAATTGATTTTGAGTAAGATATCTTGAGTTTTGAGTTAAAAATAAATATATGCGGATACAGAACTTTGAGGTGAATGTCGAATTGGAAATTTATATGGTTATGGGACTATCCATAATTGCCACATATTTTGGTTATTTGAGATTTTATATTGAGTTGGTTTTAAATTAGGAGTTTAATTGTGTAGGTGGAGGTAAATCAAGTGTTGGAGAAGAAGAAAAAATAGTAAGAAGGAGCTTCGCTGTCAAGCAACACGGAACCGTGAGTGCAAAAATTATGTTTTTAATTAAAATATACTTTAGTATGTTTCCCAGTTTAATTTGATTATTTATGACTTTATATATATGTTGTTGATTTATTTACATGTGTTTTATAATTAAAATAGAATTGATTTCCTTAGATATATTTCAATTAAAGTATTTTCATAATTCATAATTTTTGAGTTTAGTTTCACCCGATGAAAATATTTATGCATGGAATTTAGTTAAAAAAAATATATTTTAGTTATATTTCAAGCTTTTAGAAAAAAAATAAATAAATGTTTTTCAAGCCAATAGGATACCCATCAGTTATCAGCTTATCATATTATCAGCTATCAGTTATCAGATTATCAGCAGTAGACCCGGCCGGTACACCCCATTTGTGTAGGGCAAGTTAAGGGGGGAACAGTCTGCTAACTCCAGGGGTGTTGAGTCTATCGAGTCTGTCAGTCGTCCACACACTGGGGTGTTGTCTCGCTATATGTAGGTGACGCAGAATTCCGCCTCATAGATAGTGAGATGTCTTTTATCATATTATCAGAATCACCAGTGTGGCGGCAGATCAGTCGCCTGGTGACACCCTCCATATGATATGGCGCTAGCTGAGTCGTCATATGGATTATTAGTTATCAGATATGAATTTTCCAATTGGCATTATCAGAAAAGTTTTATCAGAAAAGATTTATCTGAAAATTTTTATCAGAAAAGTCGTATCAGAAACGTTTTATCAGAAAAGTATTATTAGATGAGTATATTATATCAGTTTTTCAGTTATCAGAAAAATATATTATCTCAGCATTGCAGTTTTCAGAAAAATATATTATTCCAGCTTTTCAGTTTTCAGATCAGTATATTATTTTAGCTTTTAAGCTTTTCAGTTTTCAGAACAGTATATCATTTCAGCTTTTCAATTTTCAGAAAAGTGGCCAAGTCAAAAGTTATAATAGAATTTTTATTATTTCAGTGATTAATTTAAAAGTAATTCTTTTAGGTTTGGCCATCAGATTTTATAATTTATAAATTTTCAGCTTGTATTTAAAAAGTATATCAGTTTATCAATTTTCAGTTTATCAGTTTTCAGTAATGGTAGTAAGTTTGAATAGTTTCAGTGAAATTTAAAGTTAATCTTATTATATTTAAGGTTTCTCAGTAAATTAGAAACAAACCCACTGAGCTCCTTTTGCTCACCCTAGTTTTTCTTTATGTTTTTTTTAAATCAACCTCACAGGTACCGGTGCAGGTATTGCAGGGACTTCGAAGACCAACGGGACCAGTAAGAGGATGTTGTGACTGTTTTATAAACATATATAATGTTTTAGTTGTTAAGTTTGTATTTTGATATTGCTTTAAGTGCATAAGTATTTTAGTTAAAGAATTGATAATCATTTATTCTGATAAATCAACTGCTTGAGTTGTCATTTGTTGAGATGGACCAGAGGTCCATAGTAGTGGAGATTTGAAATATTATAGAAGTGTTCAAGTTTTTATGCAGGTTTCCAAGATTTGGTAATCTCAGAAAAATAGAGGAGACTCTGCCAAAATTTTTATAAAGTAGTTTTGTATAAAAAAAAAATAAAAATTTCTACTCGGATTTTCAGAATAAAGAAACGGCTTAGCTTTACAGAAGCTTTACAGAAGCTTTTCAACGAGGCAAGTCTTGACTGGGAAGTTACCGTGGAGTGCCGGCAGGCTACCTAATGGGAGATAGTAAGTGAGGGGCCTGTCAGGGATCTTCGAAAGGATATGAAGGTGTGGCGAGCCCATTTTCGGAGCTGGAAGTTGCCTATCCTTGATATGCACATGGAGATACCTAATCAGGCTGGGATGCCCAAGGTCTACGCGAATGAGAAATATGGATTCAACATTCTTGGGTCAAGGATGAACGCCGGTCCTGATCTTGATGTTGACTATGTCCTCTCTGATGGTGAGGAGGACATAACTCTCAGTAAGAAGGAGGAATTGACAGAGATAGAGATTGATTCTGAGGATCAGCTTAGTCTTATGGGGCTTTCAAGAAGACGGAAAGGCCCACAGGACCCTGGTTCTTCTATTTCTTAGTTTATTTATTTTTTTAATTATTGTAATCTATAATCGCATATAGTTTTATGAAATAGATTGTTTTTTGTGATCATTCACTTTGTTTTGATATTTATTCAGAGTTTTTTGAACCACTATGAATTTTGCAGTGAATTATCCGAAAAAGTCTGTTCTGAGTCAAAGTTGTAAAATCTAACTAGTTATCAGATCGTTGTTAATCTAATAACAAATTAACTTTATGATAGATTCTAATTTTACTTAATGAAGAAATCCGTTCGATTATCAGATCGTTGTTAATTTGATAACAGACTGATTTTTATAACTTTATTCGAATTAATAACAAGTTTAGCAACATTCCGAACTGACTTGAACTTTATTTGACTTTATGCCGTCCTTTTACCCCATAGTGATGAATGTTGGTTTAATAAGGAACTTCAGGACTCATCGTATGAGCTTAAATGAATTAAGAAGTGAGTGGTGTCCTCGCCATATGGGCTTGAATGAATTAAGAAGTGAGTGGTGTCCTCGCCATCACCAAGTTTTTTAGAGAGAGTTTTGGTCAACTTTTCTTAGACATGACTTTTTAATGGTATAGGCGTTTTTGCCACTATCAAGTCTTTTACAGAGAGTTTTAATTAACTTTTCTCAGACTTGATTTTTAACGCTTTGGGGCATTTTCAGCACTACCAAGTCTTTTAGAGAGAGTTTTAATTAACTTTTCTCAGACTTGATTTTTAATGCTTTGGGGCATTTTCGCCACTACCAAGTCTTTTAGAGAGACTTTTAATTAGATTTTCTTAGACTTGATTTTTAATGCTTTGGGGCGTTTTTGCCACTACCAAGTGTTTTAGAGAGAGTTTTAATTAACTTTTCTCACATGTGATTTTTAATTCTTTGGGGCGTTTTCGCCACTACTTTTAGGGAAAGTTTTAATTAACTTTTCTCAGACTTGATTTTTAATGCTTTGGGGTGTTCTCACCATTACTACTAGGGAAGAAGATTTTTACACTTATTTTTTAGAAGATCATTCCTTTTATTCCTTTGAAGATTACAACCGTACATTCTATTTTTTCTCTAAGGATAATATAATTTTAGATATTGTGCATTCCATGGGTGGGCGATCATGCCTCCTTCCGGTTGCACAATCTTGCAGCATCCGTGTCCTACTTGACTGACAATCTTGTATGGCCTTTCCAATTTATCAGCCAGGAATCCTACTGACTTATCCTTTGTGTTGAGTGAAACTTTTCTTAGTACTAACTCATTAAGCTGGAATCTCATTTCCCCCACTTTAGAGTTGTAGTATCTGGCGACTCTTTGTTAGTATATTGTGTTCCTTATCTGAGCTTGTCTCGGTGGCTTTCCAATTCGTCTAGGTTTGATTCTAAAGTCGAGATGTTTTGTACTTGGTCATACAGATGCACTCGTGGCGATTGGATCCTCATTTCAATGAAGATGACCGCTTTTACTCAAAAGCCATGACAAATGGTGTTTCTTCTGTGCAGGTCCTCACAGTCGTTTTGTACGCCCAAAGTACCTTGGGAAGCTTCTCAGCCCATTTCCCTTTCTTGGAGTCCAGTTTTACTTTGATGGTGTGTTTGATGATTTTATTCATAGCTTCGACTTGTCCATTTATTTGATGGTGATCTCCTGAAGCATAGTAGTTCCTGATTCCCTATTCTCGGTAAAACTCGAGAAAGTTCAAGTTATCGAATTCCGTACCATTTTAGGAGATAATGGTGTATGGGATTCCAAATCTATAGATGATAGACTTCTTTACAAAGTTTCTGGTGTTTTGTTCAGTGATTCTAACTAATGGTTCTGCTTCAGCCCACTTGGTTAAGTAGTTGACAGCTACGATAACATATTTAGCTTGTCTGCTGCTGTTGGCATAGGCCCTATGAAGTCAATTCCCCATTGGGCGAAAGACCATGGGGATATGAGACTTCTGAGTTTCTCTAGTGGATGTTTGATATTGTCGGCGATTCTTTAGCATTTATCGCAGCTGGATGCTGTTTCTTTGGCATCGTCTAACATCCCAGGCCAAGAGAATCCTTGTCGCAGCGCCTTATATGCCAGACTGTTTCCACCCGTGTGGTTTCCTTATACTCCTCCGTGGATATCCCTTAGGATTCTCATGACTTCTTACGGGTTCATGTATCTTTACAAAATTCTAAATAACCCCCTGCGATACATTTCACCATCAATCATGGTATAACGCGTCGATCGATACCTCAGGCATTTTGCTTCGTTCTTATCTTCGGGGAGGATTTCCTGTGCTAAAATGCTCGGAGCAGTGTCATCCATGTAACCTCTGCGAGGTGGAGTTCTTCGACCTTGGCGGCTTTTTCCTCACTTATGCTAGGCTTTGCTAAGTGAGCTACTCAGATTGTTTTGGATAAGATGACTGGAAAAATGCAATAAATTTTAAACCACATAAAAGTTTTATATATTTTTTGAGTATGATACAACATTTGATAAGAATGTGTGGAAAAAAGCGAAAAAAAAAAATCCAAACATGTAGAAAGTTTGATTAATTTTTAAGTGGACACTAATAATTATAAGAATCTGAGTATAGTTGTGGAAAACAAGTAAGAAAATAAAGAACATTTGACTTAAAGTCTGCAAGTCATGTATATTAAAAAAAAAAAAAAAGGTCTACAAGTCATGGAAAAATGCATAAATTCTAGGGATATAATCATTCTCCCCCCTGTACTTTGTAATATTTTTCATTTTTTACCCTCTAATTTTATTTTTTTGTCTTTTACTCTTTCTGTTAAGATTTGTTAATTTTTTTAGTTGAAAAGACTATTTTATCCTTAAAATTTTAAATAAAATAATACTTAAATATTATATATATATAATAAATTAAAAATATATAAAAATAATTTAATAAAAATTATTAAAAATTAAAAACATATAATAAAAATTAAATAAAACTAAAAGTAAATTTTATTTAAAAAAAATAATTATAGATTTGGTAGAGATCCAACCGTCCATCTCAAAAGATAGACGGTGGAAATTGATTTTCACTAAATCTCCTACCAAATTTTTTTTTAAAAAATATGAACAAACAAAATAAAAAAAATCTACCGTACCTTAATAATTTTATATCACTTATAAATCCTGCAAATTTTTAATCTTTTATATGCTAGTAATGAATTAGCTGTTAAATATAGTAATCTTAACTATGTATTTTTTATAAACTAAAAAAATTATATTTAATTTTAAATTATATGAAGTTAATATTTTTCTAAAATATTATTAAATAAAATAATACTTTACTTATTATTATTTATTAATAATATGTTGACGTGCGAATCCGGTCAACGTGGTGAATCGGTGAATATTTGAGATTTAAAGGATTGGAATCATAAAAATAAACAAAAGGAGAAGATTTTTAAAGTGGTTCGGTTTAAAGGAATGCCTACATCCACTGTTCTTTGTATTTAAGTCGTGCTTATAGGGTGTGAGTGCGGAGCTCGCTTATACTTATGTTTTCTAGAAAAATTGGTAACCTTTGTAACAGGGGTGTCCCGCTCCTTTTATAGTGTGAAGGGGTGGGAGTCATCTTAGGCGGGAGTCATCCTACTTTACATGGAATCTAATTACACGTTTTAAGGTGAAATTCTATCCCTTGATGGATGTGGTTTAATTTGAATGCAATAGCTGATTGTGCAAAATTTGAGGTTGATTGGGAGTCTGCTTAGTTGACCGAATGCAATCCCTGTATTCTTAGGATTTCTCCTTAAATCGCGGCTTCGGCTTACGAGCTGCAAACCTCGTGGTTGGTGAGCTGCAGGTTGTTTCTCAGGTGGTCGGTTAGCTTAGCGGGGTGTAGTACTTTGACTCCTTTGTTGTTCCTCTTTACGTAGTCCATTAGGTTTAGGGCCCATTTGGTCCAGTAGCAATTCTCTGGCCTTGTGTGTGTATTGGGCCCTATTAGGAGGTTTCAGTATTTTTGGGCCTATGTAATTTTACACACAACATAATAAAAGTAGTGACTATGAGGGTAAAGTGGTGTTAGCTTTTTTCAAAAAACTTTCTGGTTTATACACTTCTGAGCTAGGGAGAGTTTGTTGTTATTCGAACAGCTTTGGACATGCTTAGGAACATGAATTATTCGGTTCATATAATTGAATCTAATTGTCAAAAATTTTTATTTATATCATCCTTTTTCTTTACTTCATGGTCAAATTGAAGATATTCAGTTTCTTCTAGTTGTGTTGAGTTCACTTATAGTCTCTTTTGTCCCTCAAGCGAGGAATAAAGTAACTCATTCTCTAGCCAAATATGTGTTGTTATTAGTAAAGGATACGGTGTAAATTGATTGTAGTCCTCATTTTATTCGTTCTCTTGTAATTGCTGATTTTTCTGATCGATAAAGTTCCTTTTTTTTTCCTCAAAAGAATAATAAAAAATTGGTATGGAAAAAATAAAATAAAAATTAATTGATAAAATATTATCAATTTTTAGATAATCTTGATTTGAGATTTAAGAAAACATTTTTTTAATTATAATAAATAAAAATAAATTATAATAAGTAATTTAATTTAAATTTAAATTATTTATTTTTAGATATTTTTATTTAAAAAAATTAAATAATCAACACTTAAAGATTTCATAAGTCAGAAGAAATAAAAAAAGATATCATTGAGTTTTCAATTTTAATCCTATCACAGATTTCCCTTCCACCTAAGGAATTAAGTTCATTTTTTTAATTTCTTCTTCAATAAAACTTGATTCCCATTTATTTTCTATTCTGATTAGTAAACATGTTATATATATATAAGAAATTCATCTTCTATGGTCTCACCACATCAATATTAGACCGAATAAAATAAAAAACTTAATATATTAATTTAAGATGATATAAATGATACCAGTTTCAAATTTATATATATATATATATATATATATATATATATATATATTTCATGACATTCATAGTATTTTTAGTCATTGCTTGTTCATAAAATACAATATCCAACTATACCTTATCTTTTTATTCATTAAACTAATTAAATAATTGAATTTAAAGCCACGAGTCTCACTTTTTCACTTAATTGCTATTGCAGTATGGCTTTTGTACTCATTAGCAATTATTAAGATTCTGAGTATAGTTGTAGAAAAATATCTTTATGATAAGTACTATAGAAAAAATATGATAAGTAATGTGGAAAAAAAAAAAGAAGCTAACTTTCAAGAAAAAGAAATTTTTGATAATCTTTGGAATGAAAATTTTTGAAAAAATATGGCAATAGAAAGAATCAAACCGTATTATTTTGCTTAAAGATATTTTGGTAATAAAAATTTTCAACAAAAAAAGAGTAAAAAAAAAATCATGTTGTATTTGCTTTTATGAAAGTTATTATATTTAATAGTAGTAGTTATGCTTGATTTTTCAACCTAGCTTTTGTCACATCAATTAATTAAAATTGATGTCTCCAAGTTGTGATGCTATTTGTTAACCAGTTGGTGGGTATATCAATTAAAATATTTTTTCATATCTTGTTGGAATTATTCACAACTATACATTTATTAATAAGTAAGATATATATTTTTTTTATACACCACTTGCGGTATGTCAATTCGAGCGTGGATTATTTTGGGGGTAAATAAGTGCCCTTATTATCCAGTCACATTAACGTTGATCAGTAAGTCACGATATAATCAAAATCCACTTTTGCAAATTGATGAACACAAAAAGTTTTTGAGTAATAAGACTAAAATTGTTAAAAAGGTTTAAGAATTAACTGAGGTTACATACTTTAAGAATACATAAACCACTATTTTTTTTTTTATAAAATCAGAAGATTTAGAGATAATTTTGTCTCCAATTAATTTTATATATTTCATCACTTTCTACTACTTTCTCTACATACAACTTAATCGTTTATTTTTTCCACTTAACATTTAATGGATTTGAATTAGATACATTAAGTTGTTTTTTTTTTTTTTTTAAGTAGTCAAACAACTTAAAAATACTAAAAACAAAACTTAAAATAAAAACTTGAAAGTTCTAACTAAGCATTTTTCAGTTTTTTTGATCACTTAAAAAAAAAAAAAACTTAATATGTCTAATTCAAACCGTTAAGTGTTAAGTGAAAAAAATAAACGACCCCTAACATTTAATATAATCAAACTAGTAGGCACCACTAATTAAGAGTTAAATTAATTGTTCAATATGTGAATTTTGAAGGAAAGAAAAAGAAGTAAAGATGATATATCTTCTTTTGCTTTTCTTTAGGGCAAATAATTCTTTCTAATCATCATTCACCATTAAAATAAAGTAGTTTATGAGTTGATGCAAATTCAAAATCTCTTCTATATATTAAAAAATATGTACTTCGAAGAAATTTAGTTAGAGAATATTTAATAGGGTTTCAGATTGACTTGTCAATAGAAGAATAGAAAGGCCGCGTTATTTTAATTTCATGAAAGTAATTTATAGCTTGTATTTTTTTTCTCTTTATCTTTTTCTCCACATCTTAAAACCACTTAAAAGAACGTGTGTAAAAATCAAAGTATACAAGTCATGAGTGAAAAAATACAATAAATTTTAAGCCACATAAAAGTATTATATATTTTTTGAATCGATACAACTTTTAATAAGAATGTGTGGAAAAAAGCAAAAAAAATCCAAATATGTAAAAAGTTTGATAAACTTTTAAGTGGCCACTAATAATTGACACGATTTTTGACTCAAAATATATATTTTTAATTAAAATAATTTGCAAAGACATCGAAGACTCTATGTCTTTGGCACCCAATATTTGACACGATTATGACCCTTTATTTCATTTATTTGGTTGAAAATGTCATAGATACACCGTATTGGCACATTTACTAATTAAGAATACTAACAAGGAAAAGGAAACTTCAATTGTGATACTAATTATGGTTGAAAATTAAGTTACGTGAATCTCACATACAAATTAGGAATTAAGTTCCTAGAAAGGAGACTTAATTTTCCCTTCCACCTAAGGAATTAAGTTCATTTTTTCAATTTCTTCTTCAATAAAACTTAATTGCCATTTATTTTCTGTCCTGATTAGTAAACATGTCATATATAAGAAATTCATCTTCTATGGTCTCACCACATCAATATTAGACCGAATAAAATAAAAAAACTTAATATATTAATTTAATATGATATAAATGATACCACTTTCAAATTAATATATATATTTCATGACATTCATAATATTTTTAGTCATCGCTTGTTCATAAAATACAGTACCCAACTATACCTTAGCTTTTTATTCATTAAGCTAACTAAATAATTGAATTTAAAACCACGAGTCTCATCGCTATGGCTTTTGTACTTATTAGCAATTATTAAGATTTTGAGTATAGTTGTAGGAAAAATATCTTTATGATAAGTACTGCAGAAAAAATATGACAAGTACTGTGGAAAAAAAAAAAAAGAGAAGAAGCAAACTTTCAAGAAAAAGAAATTTTTTATAATCTTTTGAATGAAAATTTTTGAAAAAATATATGACAATAGAAAGAATCAAACTGTGTTATTTTGCTTAAAGATATTTTGATAATAAAAATTTTCATAAAAAATAGAGTAAAAAATATGATGTAGTATTTGCTTTTATGAAAATTGTCATATTTACTTTTATGAAAGTTGTCATATTTAATAGTAGTCGTAATGCTTGATTTTTCAGCCTAGCTTTTGTTACATCAATTAATTAAAATTGATGTCTTCAAGTTGTGATACTACTTGTCAACTAGTGGGGTATATCAATTAAAATCTTTCTTCATATCTTGTTGGAATCATTCATAACTATCTATTTATTAATCAGTAGGATATTTGTTTTTTTTGACATACCACTTGACAATTTGAACTTGGATTATTAAAAATAACTTGGATTATTTTTTTGACATACCACTTGACAATTGGTAAATAAGTGTCCCTACTATTGAGTCACATTAACATTGATCAGTAAGACACACTATATCATTTTAGAGATAATCAAAATCCACTTTTGTAAGTTGCTGAACACAAAAAGTTTTTGAGTAATAAAACTAAAATTGTTAAAACCGTTTAAGAATAAAGTGAGGTTACATTCTTTAAGAATACATAAACCACTATTTTTTTTTTAATAAAATCAGAAGATTTAGAGAGAATTTTGTCTCAAATTAATTTTATATATTTCATCACTTTCTACTACTTTCTCTATATACACCTTAGTTGTTTATTTTTTCCAATTAACATTTAATGTATCTGAATTAGATACATTAAGTTATTTTTATTTTTGTTTTTTTTGTTTAAGTAGTCAAACAACTTAAAAATTCTAAAAAAAAAAAACTTAAAAGTTCTAACACAACATTTTTCAGTCTTTTGATCACTTAAAAAAATAAAAATAACTTAATATGTCTAATTCAAACCGTTAAGTGTTAAGTGAAAAAAACAAACGACCCCTAACATTTAATAAAATCGAACTAGTAGGCACCACTAATTAAGAGCTAAATTAATGGTTCAATATGTGAATTTTGAAGGAAAGAAAAAGAATAAGTAAAGATGATATATCTTCTTTTGCTTTTCTTTAGGGCAAATAATTCTTTCTAATCATTATTCACCATTAAAATAAAGTAATTTAAGAGTTGACGCAAATTCAAAGTCTCTTTCATATATTAAAAAATACGAACTTCAAAGAAATTTTGTTAAAGAATATTTAATAAAGTATCAGATTGACTTATCAATAGAAGAATAGAAAGGTCGCATTATTTTAGTTTCATGAAAGTAATTTATAGCTTGGATTTTTTTTTTCTCTTTATCTTTTTCTTCACATCTTAAAACCACTTAAAAGAACATGTGTAAAAATCAAAGTATACAAGTCATGAGTAGAAAAATGCAATAAATTTTAAACCACATAAAAGTTTTATGTATTTTTTGAATCGATACAACTTTTAATAAGAATGCGTGGAAAAAAGCAAAAACAATCCAAACATGTAGAAAGTTTGATAAACTTTTAAGGGACATTAATAATTATAAGAGTATGAATATATCTATGGAAAACAAGTAAGAAAATAAAGAACATTTGACTTAAGGTCCACTAGCCATTTATATAAACAAAAGTAAAAAAAAGTCTACAAGTATGGACAAGTGCAATAAATTTTAGGGATATAATCATTCTTGCCCCTATAGTTTGGAGTATTCTTTATTTTTCACCATTTAATTTTATTTTTATCTCTTTTACCCCTTCTACTAAGATTTGTTAATTTTTAATAGAAAAGACTACTTTACCCTCAAAGTTTTTAATAAAATTATACCTTGGATATTTTTATATATCAAAAATTAAAAACATATGAAAATAATTTAATAAAAATATGAATTTAATAAAATTATTAAAAATTAAAATTATATAATAAAAATTAAATAAAACTAAAGTAAATTATAAAAAAATAATTCTAGATTTAGTAGAGATCCAACCGTCCATTTCAAAAGATGGATGGTGGAAATTGGTCTCCACCAAATCACCAACCAAAAAATTTTCTAAAAAAATTTGAACAAACAAAATAAAAAAAAATCTCACACCATACTACAAAAAAGGGAGAGAAAAAAATGTAGTGAAGAAAAGAGAGAGAAAAAAAGATGTGAGATAGAAGAAGAAGATAAGGGGAGGGAGGAAAGAGGAAAGAGAGAAAAAGAAGAAGAAGATGAAGAGATAGAGAAGAGTGGAGAGAGAAAAATGATTTTTATTTTTTATTTTTATGTTAAATGAAATTTTATTTAATTTAAAAATATTTAGGCATTTATTATGTTACAATTACCTTCTACCCTTCAATATTTAAAGTTAAACTTAAAAGTCAAACAAAAATTTAACAAGAGGGGGAAATTTTGAATATTTTTATAAACTAAAGGGATAAAAAAGAGAAAAATAAAATTAAAGGGTAAAAAATGGAGAATATTCTAAACTATAGGGAGAGAATGATTATATCTCTAAATTCTGAAACAACGTAGAAAAGTTCTATACATTTTTGAGTCCATAGAACTCTTGATAAAAAGTTAAAAAAAAAAAAATTCAAAAGTTTAAAAAGTTTAATAAAATTTCAAATGGATACATCTAATTTTAAGATTCTGATTGTAGCAGTTGAAAGCAAAAAAGAAAATAAAGGACAGCTAATGCAATATCAAAGTGTACAATTTGTGCGTGGAAAAATGTAATAAATTCCAAAACATATAGAAAACTTGATAAACATTTTGAGTAGAATAATTGTGTGGAAAAAAGCAAGAACAATTAAAACAAGTAAAAAGTTTGATACTACTGATACCATATTAGTTGTTCTTATCATAAAATTTGGTATCGTTCGGTGAACGAGTCAAATGTTCTGACAGCCGTCAAATTAATTCACGAGGTGTTGAATTCATTCTTAAAGGTTACCATTGAACTCGTTTGGTGAACTAGTCTAACGGTGTGACGTCTGTCAAACTCGTTCATGGGACATTGAATTGGTTCTTGAATGTTTCCGTTGAACTCGTTCGGTGTGACGATCGTCAAATTCATTTGTGGGAACGAGTCAAATGTTGTGACGGTCGTCAAACTCGTTTATGTGGATTTGAACTCATTCTTAAAGGTTACCATTGAACTCCTTCTGTGAACGAATTTAACGGTGTAAGGGCCGTCACACTCGTTCAGGGGGCATTAAACTAGTTCGGTGAACGAGTCCAATGTTCTGACAGCCGTCAAATTAATTCACGAGGTGTTGAATTCATTCTTAAAGGTTACCATTGAACTCGTTTGGTGAACTAGTCTAACGGTGTGACGTCTGTCAAACTCGTTCATGGGACATTGAATTGGTTCTTGAATGTTTCCGTTGAACTCGTTCAGTGGACGTGTCCAACTGTGTGACAACCGTCAAACTCGTTCATGGGGCATTGAACTCTTTCTTGAAGGTTACCGTTGAACTCGTTCGGTGAGCGAGTTTAATGATTAATGACCATCAAACTCGTTTGGGAACATCTAACTCGTTCTTGAAGGTTAACATTGAACTCTTTCACTGAACAAATCCAACGATGTGGCGATCGTGAAACTCGTTAAGGGAGCGTTGAACTCGTTCTTCAAGGATATTAAAATTTTTAAAGATTTAAATAATATTTTAATATTAATATTTTATTTATTTATAGTATTAAATTATATATAATAAGATACAATATAACAAAAATATGTTTAAAATTATAAATAATAATATTAGTAAAATTAAAAAAAAAATGAAAGGGAACCGATTGCTGCACACCCATTCATGGATTTTGGGTACCGAGCTGGCACCCAAGTTCCAACCGTTAAGTGTTAAGTGAAAAAAATAAAAATAACTTAATATGTCTAATTCAAACCGTTAAGTGTTAAGTGAAAAAAATAAACGACCCCTAACATTTAATATAATCAAACTAGTAGGCACCACTAATTAAGAGTTAAATTAATTGTTCAATATGTGAATTTTGAAGGAAAGAAAAAGAAGTAAAGATGATATATCTTCTTTTGCTTTTCTTTAGGGCAAATAATTCTTTCTAATCATCATTTACCATTAAAATAAAGTAGTTTATGAGTTGATGCAAATTCAAAATCTCTTTTTTATATATTAAAAAATATGTACTTCGAAGAAATTTAGTTAGAGAATATTTAATAGGGTTTCAGATTGACTTGTCAATAGAAGAATAGAAAGGCCGCGTTATTTTAATTTCATGAAAGTAATTTATAGCTTGAATTTTTTTTCTCTTTATCTTTTTCTTCACATCTTAAAACCACTTAAAAGAACGTGTGTAAAAATCAAAGTATACAAGTCATGAGTGAAAAAATGCAATAAATTTTAAACCACATAAAAGTTTTATATATTTTTTGAATCGATACAACTTTTAATAAGAATGTGTGGAAAAAAGCAAAAAAAATCCAAATATATAAAAAGTTTGATAAACTTTTAAGTGGACACTAATAATTATAAGAATCTTAGTATAGCCGTGGAAAACAAGTAAGAAAATAAAGAACATTTGACTTAACGTCTACAAGTCATGTATATAAAAAAAATAAAAAAACAAAAAGTCTACAAGTCATGGACAAGTGCAATAAATTTTAGGAATATAATCACTCTCCCACTATAGTTTGGAGTATTCTTTATTTTTCACCCTCTAATTTTATTTTTCTCTCTTTTACCCCTTCTGTTAATTTTTTAGATTTGTTAATGATTAATAGAAAAGACTATTTTACCCTTAAAGTTTTTAATAAAATAATACCTTAAATATTTTTATATATAAAAAATTAAAAACATATGGAAATATTTAATAAAAATATGAATTTAATAAAAATTATTAAAAATTAAAAATATATAATAAAAATTAAATAAAACTAAAAGTAAATTATAAAAAAAAATAATTCTAGATCTGATAGAGATCCAACCGTCCATTTCAAAAGATGGATGGTGGAAATTGGTCCCCACCAAATCACCAACCAAAACATTTTCTAAAAAAATTTGAACAAACAAAATAAAAAAATATCTCACACCATACTACAAAAAAAGGAGAGAAAAAAATGCGGTGAAGAAAAGAGAGAGAAAAAAAGATGTGAGATAGAAGAAGAAGATAAGGAGAGGGAGGAAAGAGGAAAGAGAGGGAAAAAAAGATGAAGAGATAGAGAAGAGAGGAGAGAGAAAAATGATTTTTATTTTTTATTTTTATCTTAAATAAAATTTTATTTAATTTAAAAATATTTAGGTATTTATTATATTACAATTACCTTTCTACTCTTCAACATTTAATGGTCAATCTTAAAAGTCAAATAAAAATTTAATAAGAGGGGGGATTTTAAATATTTTTATAAACTAAAGGAGATAAAAGAGAGAAAAATATAATTAGAGGGTGAAAAATGGAGAATATCATAAACTACAGGAGGGAATGATTATATCTCTAAATTCTTAAACAACGTAGAAAAGTTCTATACATTTTTGAGTTCATAGAACTCTTGATAAAAAGTATGTGGAAAAAAGTAAAAAAATAAAAAAATGAAAAGTTTAATGAAATTTCAAATGGATACATCTAATTATAAGATTCTAATTGTAGCCGTGGAAACCGAAAAAGAAAATAAAGGACATTTAACGCAAAATCAAAGTATACAATTTGTGAGTAGAAAAATGTAATAAATTCCAAAAAGTTGGTAAACTTTTTTAGTAGAACAATTGTGTGGAAAAAAGCAAGAAAATTTAAACAAGTAAAAAGTTTGATAAACTTGATTTGATACTACTGGTACCATATTATTTGTTCTTATCATAAAATTTGGTCTATACAACTCATAAAATCTGGTATCGTTCGATAAACAAGTCCAATAGTGTGACAGCAGTCAAACACATTTATGGGAACGAGTCGAATGTTGTGACGGCCGTCAAACTCGTTCATGTGGAGTTAAACTCATTCTTGAAGGTTACCGTTGAACTCTTCAATGAACGAGTTTAACGGTGTAAGGGTCATCACACTCGTTAGGGGGCGTTGAACTATTTCGGTGAACGAGTCCAATGGTTTGACGGCCGTTAAACTCATTCACGGGGTGTTGAATTCATTCTTAAAGGTTACCATTGAACTCGTTCGGTGAACAAATCCAACGGTGTGACGTCCGTCAAACTCGATCATGGGGCATTGAACTGGTTCTTAAAAGTTTCCATTGAACTTGTTTAGTGAATGTGCCCAACTGTGTGACGACTATCGAACTTGTTCATGGGGCATTGAATTCCTTCTTGAAGGTTATCATTGAACTCGTTCGGTGAGCGAGTCTAATGATTAACGACCATTAAACTCGTTTTGGAACATCGAACTCGTTCTTGAAGGTTAACGTTGAACTCTTTCACTGAACGAATCCAATGATATGGCGACCGTAAACCTCGTTCAGTGAGCGTTGAACTCGTTCTTGAAGGATATTAAAATTCTTAAAGATTTAAATAATATTTTAATATTAATATTTTATTTATTTATAGTATTAAATTATATATAATAAAATACAATATAACTAAAATATGTTTAAAATTATAAATAACAATATTAGTAAAATTAAAAAAATGAAAGGGAACCGGTTGTTGCACACCCATTCATGGATTTTGGGTGCCGAACTGGCACCCAAGTTCCGTCAGTATCGTTAATAAAAATGGTCTGTATGCTAGCCAGCTCCAAGTATTATTAGCTTACCATTAAGTCAAACTCCCCTTCTACGTTTTGATGTGTGATATATTTTTTTCACTTATTATTTAATGGGTATTGAGCTCACTAAATTATTATTTTTAAATGGTTAAATAATTGAAAATAATTAAAAATTAAAAATTTCAACTTAATATTAAATTATTTAATTATATTTAAAATAATTTCTTCAAAAACTATGTTCCTAAAATTAACAATTTTATTTCACTTATAAATCCTGCAAATTTTCAATTTTTTATATGCTAGTAATGAATTAGTTGTTAAAAACAGTAATCTTAACTACGTATTTTTTATAAACTAAAACATTATATTTAATTTTAAATTATATGAAGTTAATATTTTTTCAAAATATTATTAAATAAAATAATACTTTACTTATTATTATTTGTTAATAATAAAAGTGGTGACTTTAAGGGTAAAGTGGTGTTAGCCTTTTTAAAAAATCTTTCCGGTTTATACACTTTTGAGCTGGGAAGAGTTTGTTGTTATTCGAATAGCTTTGGACATGCTTAGGAACATGAATTATTTGGTTCAAACAGTTGAATCTAATTTTCAAACAATTTTATTTGTATTGTCCTTTTGCTTTACTTCACGATCAGATTGAAAATATTCAATTTCTTCTAATTGTCTTGAGTTTACCTATAGTCTCTTTCATCCCTCAAGCAGGGAATAAAGTGACTCATTTTCTAGCCAAACATGTATCGTTATTAGTAAAGGATATGGTGTAAATTGATTGTTGTCCTCCTCTTATTCGCTTTCTTGTAATTGCTTATTTTTCTGATCAAAAGTTCGGTTTTTTTCTCAAAAGAATAATAAAAAAATAGGTATGGAAAAAATAAAATAAAAATTAATTGATAAAATATTATCAATTTTTAGATAATCTTGATTTGAGATTTATGAAATCATTTTTTTTTAATTATAATAAATAAAAATAAATTATAATAAGTAATTTAATTTAAATTTAAATTATTTATTTTTAGATATTTTTATTTTAAGAAAATAAATAATCAACACTTAAAGATTTCATAAGTCAAAAGAAATAAAAAAAATGTCATTGAGTTATCAATTTTAATCCTATCACACGTTTAAGTTCTTGAATGAAAAAAATATATACGTATTTATTAATACGTATAGATAGATTTCTTATAAGTATTATAAAAGTAGATACTTCTCGATTCTGAGATAATATTTTCATGCCCCGTATAATGCTTGATTATAGTGGAAGCACTACAATAAATTTGACATACTGCGATGCGCAAAATGTATTACTAAAAGTTTTAGCAACAGACGGCCATATGTTGCTGACGGTCATGTTGCTAAAAGTGGAGTGGTTTTTCGCAACGCACATTATATGTTGTCATAAGCTTTTCACAACACGCATAGTGTGTTATCGTATGTTTTTAGCAACGTGCAGTATCTTAAATGCTTGTTGCCAAAAATCAATTTAAAGCAACGTTTGATGTGTGTTGCCAAAATTATGTTTTAGGCAACATGTAGCGCGTGTAGCTAAAAGTATATATGTAAGGCAATTAAAATATGTGTTGCCAAAAAGTATGTATAAGGCAACTTTTTTTTTGTGTATGGCCAAAAAGTCTGTATAAGGTTACTTATTTTTCTTTTTATTGCCAAAAAGTTTGTATAAGACGACAACTTTTTTATGTTACCAAAAATCTATTTAAGACAACTTTTTGTGTATATTGTCAAAAATTTTTATTTATTTTATTTTTAAAAACTAATATTATTTGAAAAGACCTATAAGAAGTACGAGTTGTACAAATATAAAATTATAATTCGTTTAATAAAATTAGAATGTATACGTGAAAATTTGGTTAGTTGATTCATAGTTGTGTTAAGACAGGACTATAACCCAGCTTAATATGCATTTCCTAGCACAAAATCACACTTATTACAGATGACCAAAATCAATGCCACTCTATTCCTCCGAATGTGGTAGAGCCAACCTGTTCCCATATTTCACCATAGCCGACTTCTTCATCGTCAACACCTTCCATGCCACAGTTCCACCATCCACTGCCATTTGCATCTGTTGGCAGGGAATAGGGGTTAAATTGCATTGTTAATAATCAACAAAATATGTAATAAAATGTTCAATGTAAAAGACAGTAAGTTTACTAAAGAAAGACATACTAACAGTGATTATAGGGAGATCTTGCTTTTGTTTTACTAATTAAGCTCTCTCCTTCCTTTCCGCTTGTATTTTTTCATCATCTCCCAGAACAACAAAAGGCCTTCGAGTTGGAAGCTTGTCATCTGAACCTAGTATCCAATAAGTCACATTCAGAATCAAGAAGAATGTAAAAAAAAAATGATAATCATCAAGGTTGTTGCACCTTATCAATTGTAACACGTTGGCCTTATTCACCAACTCTTATGTCCTGAAACCGACATGAATGAGCAGTTGGTGCACCTTATCATTTTATAATTCTAAAATAAAACGACTAACCACATACATTCTCAACACATGACATCTAAGTTCATCTTTTTTCAGGTAGGTTTAGACATATGACCCAATCCGTGTTAACAAAAAAATTTATAAAAAAAAAGGAAGAAGCATGTCACGAGGAAGTATGCCCGCGCGTCAAAGCACTCCTTCTCCAACCACCGACTCAATTTTTGACTCAAAATATAATTTAAAATAGTTATGTCACGAGGAAGTATGCCCGCGCGTCAAAGCACTCCTTCTCCAACCACCGACTCAATTTTTGACTCAAAATATAATTTAAAATAGTTTGCAAAGACATCGAAGACTATGTCTTTGGCACCCAATATTTGACACGATTATGACCCTCTATTTCATTTATTTAGTTGAATATGCCATGGATAAACCGTACTGACACAATTACTAATTAAGAATACCAATGAGGAAAAGCAAACTTTAATTATGATTCGTGATTACAATGTGTACTAATTATAGTTGAAAATTAAGTTATGTAAATCTCACATACAAATTAAGAATTAAGTTCCTGAAAAGAAAATTTAATTTCCCCTTTCACCTAAGGAATTAAGTTCATTTTTTCGATTTCTTCTTCAATAAAATTTGATTCCCTTTTATTTTATTTCCTGATTAGTAAACATATCATATATAAAAAAAATTCATTTTCTATGGTCTCACCACATCAATACTAGACCGAATAAAATAAAAAAAAACCTAATATATATTAATTTAATATGATATAAATGATACCACTTTCAAATTAATATATATTTCATGACATTCATAATATTTTTAGTCATTGCTTATTCATAAAATACAGTACCCAACTATACCTTAGCTTTTTATTCATTAAACTAATTAAATAATTGAATTTAAAACCACGAGTCTCAC
Organism: Xanthoceras sorbifolium; assembly: GCA_003430845.1. Taxonomy (NCBI): domain Eukaryota; kingdom Viridiplantae; phylum Streptophyta; class Magnoliopsida; order Sapindales; family Sapindaceae; genus Xanthoceras; species Xanthoceras sorbifolium. The sequence goes on along the minus strand of CM010614.1, from coordinate 5,890,723 downwards.
TTTTTCACTTAATTGCTATTGTTGTTTTGCTTTTGTACTTATTAGCAATTATTAAGATTCTAAGTATAGTTGTAGGATGTAATACACCTTTCAGATATTATATATTGTACATGTATAGGTATTGTAATATATTTTTTCAGGATTGATTTTACTGTACAATAATAGAATTTATTGGACGATTAGTAAGATTTCGTAAAGTATATACGAAATCCAATTATAAGTTTTGGAGAACATAGTGAAGATTTCCATAAATTGGAGTATTAAGAATATTTATTAGAAGTTAAAATATATTTTTATGATATGAGATTGTAATTTAATTTATTGACGGAAAAATAAATTGAAATGGATTTTTGTGGAAAAGAGTTAATGGATTGTTATGAATTAAATTATAAATCAAAAGATTATTGACAGAGCATGTAATTAAATGTTATGCTGTGGTTACATTATGATTTTAAAATGTAAAGGGACAAGTTGTAATTATTAAAGTGGGGGGTGGGGGGGGGGGGGGGGGGGGGGGGGGGAATCAGAAAAGAAAACAGAGGAAGAGGAGAGAAAATTCGAGAATAAGAAGAAGAAGCTTCGGCCGAAAAGAAGAAGAAGGAAAAGAGAGAAGGAGAAGGGAGATCGGCCGAGGAGAAGAAGAAGGAAAAGAGAGGAGAAGAGAGAGCAGCGGCCAAAGGAGAAAAGAAGAAGAAAGAAGAGGGAGAAAGGAGAGAGCAGAACCAGAAAACAGAGCTGTCCCGCCAAGAGAAGAGAGGAAGAAGAAAGAAAAGAAGAAGAGAGAAGAGAAGAGAGAGCTGTCCAGCTGAGAGAAGAGAGGAAGAAGAAAGAAAAGGAGAAGAAAACCAAGAGAAGCAAAACACAGCAGCGGGAAGAAAAGAAACAGAGGACAGAAAACATGCAGAGAGAAAGAAAGAAAGAAGAAAAGAAAAAGGAAAGAAGAAGAAGAACAAGAAGAGCAAGAAGAGTCAAGGAGGATTTGGGTAAGTGTTGATGAAGTAGATTTGAGTTGTTTATGATCCCTTTGATTTCATATAAGCTTCTGATTTAGTAAGTTATGAGATTTCTTATATCTCAATGGTGCAGAAACTTTGTGGTGTGATATTAATTTGATGTAAATGAATGAATGGTCGTGATGTTGTGAAACAAGAGTCCATTTAACAGGTGCCAATATGGTTGTGATGTTGTAATTGCATTGTATGGTGTTGGTTTTGACAATTGAGACACTTGTGATGGAAGTTATAGTTCAAGATCCGACAAGAGTAACTTAAATCTCAGAATATGTAAACCATGTCTTGTTATCTTGCCATCCAATAGAGACTCTGGTCGACCCTCTTTGCAATTCTAAAACAAGACTTGGTTTCTCTAACTCTCAAAATGGATTCGTCAACTATTTGTGAATGAGATGTTTCAAACATTTCAAGCAATGATGATGAGTGAGAAAAAAAAAAAAAAACTATAATGTTGAATTTAATTTTTAAAGTATGGAAGTGGATATAAATTGTATGGAAGTAAATTATTAAGTTAAAGTTAGGATTGATAGTGATTTAGTGTAGAGATTTCAATTTATGTATAATTAAGATGTTAGAAATTGTATTTGTGTAGTTTTGATATAAATTGATGCTTAGAAAATAAAGATAATTGTTGATTTGTGATATATGAAATTCAATCAAAAGAGAAATTGAATGATTAAGGAAAATATAGTTATAGAGATGAAATTTTTAGTGGATATAAATGTAATTGATTGTGTTAGATATGAAGAAATTGAAAAATGTATGTTAATTGAGCTTTTGAGTGAAATGTAGTGTTTATATTTATTATTGATTGAAAATATATTATTTTATTTTAGGAAAAAATCTCCTTAGTGTGGGAGAAGTAAGGAATTATATGGAAAGGCAAGAAATGTATTGAGACGAAGGAATCAAAGCACTAAACATAGAGAAAACCAAAAATCTCTGAGTGTTAAACTCTTTTAAGCAAAGTTATAAAAAACTTATTATATACATTTATTTATTTATATGTGTTTTATAAGTTAAATAGAAATTTATGCCTTAATTATATGTTAATAGAGATATTTTTATATTTAAGAAAGTTTGAAATTGTATTCACAGCAAAAATATGTTTTGTCTCTATACATTTATTTACTTATATGAGTTTTGTGTTTTAATTAAAGTATTTTTACATCTCAGAAATTTAGAATTTATATTCATTTAAAGAAATATGTTTTATGTATATCCCATACTTTTTTATTAAAAGTTAATTTTCAAAGTAAATAAAATAGTTTTCAAACCATAATACCCATTTATTATCAGCAGCTATCAGCTATCAGATTATCAGCAGTAGACCTGGCCAGTACACCCCATTTGTGTGTGGCAAGTTAAGAGGGAACAGTCTGCTAACTCCAGGGGGGTTGAGTCTGTCGAGTCTGTCAGTCGCCCACACATTGGGGTGTTGTCTCATTATATGTTGCGACGCAGCATTCCGCACATAGCCAGTGAGATATATTTTATCAGATTATCAGAGTCACCAGTGCGATGCCAGTTAGTCGCCTGGTGACACCCTCCATATGGTGCAGCGCCAGTTGAGTCGCCCTATGGATTATCAGTTATCAGATATGGATTTTCCATTGGCATTATCAGAAAACGTTTTATCAGAAAGTAAAAGTATATTTTCTCAGCTTTTCAGTTTTCAGAAAACTAAAGTTTATATATATACTATCTCAGCTTTCATTTTTCAGAAAAGTAAAGTTTATATATATACTATCTCAGCTTTCTAGTTTCAAAAAAAAAAAATACAGTATTTCGGTTTATCAGTTTTTAGCAATAACAGAAAGTTTGAAAGGTTTTTAGAACAGTTTTCAGAAGTTAATATCAATATAGTTTTCAGTGTGGATTTTAGAATAGTTTTCAGAAAATATATTTCAGAGGTAGTTTATTAGTTCAGGTTTCAGTACAGTTTTCAGAAAGTAAATTTCAGTATAATTAACAGGAATAGATTTCAGTATGGCTTTCAGTATTTTCATAAAACCAATTATTATTCTTTTCAGTAAAATTTGAGGGAAGTTAAATCAGAAATATTAGATTTATGAGAAAAAAAAAATAACACTCACTGAGCTCGTTTAGCTCATTATATTTTTTTATTTTATAAACCAACCTCCCTAGGTACAGGTACAGGTGCAGACGTTGCATGGACGCCCAGGACCGGCAGGATCAGTCAGAACATTGCTGTGACAGTTCAGAATTACGTTTAATGTTTCAGTTGTAATAATTATGTTGAGTTTGTATTTTGATATTGTTTTAAGTGCATAAGTATTTTATTTAAAGATTTGATTTATCTATTTTTTATAATCATTTATTCTGATAACTGTTTGAGTTGTGATTTTGGTGATGGACCTGAGGTCCTAACGATAGTTGAGATTTGGAATTTTATAGAAGTGTTCAAGTTTTTATGCAGGTTTCCAAAATTTGGTAATCTCAGAAAAACAGAGGAGACTTTGCCAAAATTTTTATAAAAAAAAAAAACATTTCTACGCAGATTTCCAAGTTAAGAAACGACTTAGCTTCACGGAAGCCTTTCAGCTAGGCAAGCCTCGACTGGGAAGCTACCGTAGAGTGTCGGCAAGCTACCTAGCATGAGATAGTAGGTTAGGGGCCTGTCATAGGAAAAATATCTTTATGATAAGTATAATGGAAAAAATATGACAAGTGCTATGGGAGAAAAGAAAAGAAAAAGAAGAAGCTAACTTTAAAAAAAAAAAGAAATATTTGATGATCTTTTGAGTGGAAATTTTCAACGTAACTTGTGTTACATCAATTAATTAAAATTGATGTCTTTGAGTTGTGATACTACTTGTCAACCAGTTGATGGGTATATCAATTAAAATTTTTCTTCATAACTTCTTGGAATCATTCACAACTATATATTTATTAATCAGTAAGATATTTTTGTTTTTTGACATAACATTTGCGGTATGACAATTTGAACCTAAATTATTATGAGGGTAAATAAGTGCCCTTACTATCGAGTCACATTAGCACTGATCAGTAAGACATGATATATCATTTTAGAGATAATCAAAATCCACTTTTGGAAGTTGTGGATTTTGAAAGTTGCTTCACACAAAACATTTTTAAGTAATTAGACTAAAATTGTTAAAAAAGTTTAAGAATAAACTGAAGTTACATTCTTTAACAACACATAAACCACTATTTTTTTATAAAATCAGAAGATTTAGGGAGAATGTTGTCTCAAATTAATTTTATATATTTCATCACTTTCTACTACTTTCTCTACATACAACTTAGTCGTTTATTTTCTCCATTAACATTTAATGGATCTGAATTAGATACATTAGGTTGTTTTTTTTTTTTTAAGTAGTCAAACAATTTAAAAATACTAAATAAAAACTTAAAATAAAAACTTAAAAGTTCTAACTTAACATTTTTCAGATTTTTGATCATTTTAAAAAATAAAAATAATTTAATATGTCTAATTCAAACCGTTAAGTGTTAAGTGGAAAAAATAAACGACTCCTAACATTTAATAAAATCAAACTAGTAGACACCACTAATTAAGAGCTGAATTAATTGTTCAATATGTGAATTTTGACAGAAAGAAAAGAAGAAGTAAAGATGATCTAACTTCTTTTGATTTTCTTTAGGGCAAATAATTCTTTCTAATCATCATTTACCATTAAAATGAAGTATTTTATGAGTTGATGCAAATTTAAAATCTTTTCTATAGGTTAAAAAATACGAACTTTGAAGAAATTTTATTAGAGAATATTTAATAAAGTTTCATATTAACTTATCATGAAAGGCCGCATTATTTTAATTTCACGAAAGTAATTTATAGCCTGGATTTTTTTTTTCCCCACATCTTAAACCACATAAAACAATGGTTGATACAAAATCAAAGTCAATAAGTCATGAGTGAAAAAATGCAATAAATTTGAAACCACATAAAAGTTTATATATTTTTTGAGTCGATACAACTTTTGATAAGAAAGTGTGGAAAAAAGAGGAAAAAATCCAAACATGTAGAAAGTTTGATAAACTTTTAAGTGGACACTAAAAAGAAAAGTGGAAAAGTGCAATAAATTCTATGGATATAATCATTTTGTTCCTATAGTTTGGGGTATTCTCTATTTTTCACCATCTAATTTTTTTTTTCTCTTTTACCCCTTTTTCTAAGATTTGTTAATTTTTTAGCGGAAAAAACTATTTTACCCTCAAAATTTTAAATAAAATAATACCTAAATATATATATATATATATATATATAATTTAATAAAAATATGGATTTAACAAAAATTATTAAAAATTAAAAACATATAATAAAAATTAAATAAAACTAAAATTTAATTTTTAAAAAAAATAATTCCAGATCTCGTAGAGATCCAATCGATAGAAATTGGTTTTCACCAAATCTCCAACCAAACAAGTTTAAAAAAAATATAAACAAACAAAATAAAAAAAATATCTCACATCATATCACAAAAAAAAAAGAGAAAAAAATATGGTGAAGAATAGAGAGAGAGAGAGAGAGAAAAAAAAAGATGTGAGAGTAGAAGAAGAAGATAAGGAGAGAGAGAAAAGAGGAAAGAGAGAGACAGAGAAAAAGAAGAAGAAGAAGAAGATGAAGAGAGAGAGAGAAAAATAATTTTTATTTTCTATTTTTATCTTAAATGAAATTTTATTTAATTTAAAAATATTTATGTATTTGTTTTTCATTTAAACAAATCTTAGGTATTTGTTTATTTTTTATTTAACTTAAAATAATAAAATACACCATAATTTATAACAATTTTTTTTTGAGTTGTTATCATTTTGATTTTAGAATTTAATAATTTTTTTCTGATTTTTTTCAATTTTTCAATCAATATTATTATGTTTATGTGTAAATATTGAAATATCCATAAGATCGTTAAATTTGACTGACTACTGATTGAAAAAAGGACTAAGTTAATGATATTTTAAAAAGTTAAAAAATGATAATTCAAAAAATATTACGAAGGAAAATGAATTTCTCCCTAAATTTTTAAATATTTAGTAAGTCCACGCAACATGTCCCACTTCTCTTCGTTGTCATAAATGAAGTGTAAAATAAGTAACGGAACGTCAATTTAACGTTTCCACTTTTTATGCCTTGACGAGTGAACACTCATTTGTTTATTGGTTTTGTGTGTTTCCACTTAGAAAACGTTAACCAACACATTTTCCATACGTTTTTTATTTTGTAAAATAGAAAATGGGTTTAAAAAACAACAACGAATGCACCTTAATTTCCAAGAAATTTTGTAAAGGAAGTTGTTTTGAAGTGTCAGATTGACTTAAGACTTAGAAAGCCACATTATTTTAGGGTACTTATATTTTTGTTTTTCACTTTAAAAAATATTCAAAACACATTTAGGAGCAAATCTTCAATATACCGGGTGCATCGATCACCTTACCATGCTGGGATTGCGTCGGTCTCCTTCATTTCTCAAGACCTGGTCAAGCTGATCACAACCATTATCGGATTGATAAGGTGGTGGCAGCTTGATTATCCAGGTTGTTAACTTAGTTATCAATTGATGACTTGGCAGCCAACTTTGTTGCCAACTTGTGAGAGTTTGTTACACATCAGTTATTAGATTCTTTGTATTCTGAATTATATAAAAGCTGGACTTGATGTAAATGTATCCTGTTAGTGATTTTTCAATAAAATTGTGCTTGCAATTCAGTCTCATTTCTCTCCATTATTAATGGCTGCAACAGTCAGCTTCCATTGTTGCTCTTCGAGCATTTCATCAAACAATTTTATGTTTTCGTCAAACACTTTTCATTTGATTATTCTTATCTAATTTTAGCTATATTTCACAATGGTGATTCAGTTGTATCACAACTTTTAGAAATAAAAAACACAGATTATCCATTGGTAAGTCATATAATGTTTTTAGGGGGAACTTCAATTTAGTCCCTACTTGTTTGTGAAACCTCACTTTTTTACTCACATTTCATTTTTTAGTCCCTTAGTCCATAACGTTTAGAAAATAGATCAAATTAGTCCTTTGACTAACTATTTGACGGTCAACTATCACTATTTGATATTTTTACCTTTGAAGAATTAATATAATTATAATTTAATCTTTCAATTAAAATATAATAAAAATAAATAAATAGAAAAATGAATAAAATAATATTAAATTAAATTATAAAAACTTAAAAATATAAAACTTATTAAAAAATAATCAAACTAAATTATGTTATTAGAAAAAATTAATATTTAAAAAATAAAGAATAAAAAAGGTTAAAAATTGCTAAAAATAAAATAAAATAAATAAAATTGAGAATTAAATTTTATTCTTTAAATTTTTAAATGTTAATTTTTTCAATAAAATAATTTTTTTTAATTTTTTTAATTTTTTTAATTCCATTTTTAATTTTATTATTTAATTTTATAAATGTTAATTTTTTCTAATAAAATAACTTAATTTAAATATATTTTTAATAAGTTTTATATTTTTAAGTTTTTATAATTTAGTTTAATATTATTTTATTAATTTTTTTCTATTTAATTATTTTAATTATAAGGTAAAATTATAATTCTATTAATTGAATTGTTTAAGGGTAAAATTGTCTTTTAGAAAAAATTTTGATGGTCAACCTTCAAATAGTTAGTCAAAGGACCAATGTGATCTATTTTCCAAACGTTAGGGACCAAGGGAACTAAAAAATGAAACGTGAGTAAAAAAGTGAGGTTTCATAAACAAATGGGTACTAAAAAAGTAAAAAAGTGAGGTTTCCAAATATTTTTATTATGTAATTAGAATTTAAATTATTCTTAGATGTATTTTTGCAAGTTATTGAGCACAAAATGTTCGAGTAATACTAATAAGACTAAAAATGTTAAAAATTAAGAATAAAGAAAGTTAGATGTTTAAGTATACACTGAAAATCAAAATTATAAATATAGATTTAGAAGATTAGATAGTGAATATGTTCTTAAATCGATTTTATTTTCATCACATCTATTCTCTCTAAATACAACTTTTTGCTACATATCTCTCTTTATGTATACATTAAAGATTTAAACATTCGTGAAATTTAAAAATCTAAAAAAATTTAAAATTTAAAAATGAAATTAGTAGATATCATTAATTAAGAGCTGAATCAATTGTTTAATATATAATTTTTGGGGAAAAAAAAGATTATCCAATTTGTTTTCGTTTTTCTTTTGGGCAAATAATTGTTTTTACACACTATAAAATTAAAGCAATTTAAATTTGGGTTATATAAATTCAAAATTTACTCTAAATGTAGGAAAATATTAATTTCCAAGAAATTGATTAAAGAAACTTTTAATAAAGTATCGGATTGACTTGCCGACTTAAAAAAATCGCTTTTATTTTTAGAGTGCTTTAGCTTTTTTTATTTTTTATTTTTTATTTTGAGACCATTTCACACTTGTGCCTTTTTTTTCACATTAAAAGATGTGCAAAATGTGTTCGGTGAAATTGAATAGTAAACCCCATTATCAAGTAAAAAATACATCTCTCACAAAATAAAAAAATACATATATGACAGTCACATATTAAGTTTTTAACAGCTCAAATGTCTACGGTTATGTTATATGTCAAGTTTTCAGTGACTCAAATATCTACTATCATAATAGGAGGTGTGATTGATGTGTACTAACCACTTAAACTATGAATATATGTGCCATTTAGTCCCATTATTGAATGCAAATAAATGTCTCCAAATAATTGATCCATATGCATCCAAGAGCTTGACTAAGAAACAAGAGTCTTGGGTCCTACTTCACGATTATCTGTCTCCATAATAGAGGGCAATTGGTGGGAACGTACAGTGTACGACATTTCATTTGGTCTACCATTATTGCCAAGTCAAGAATCAAGCTAATTGGTGGTAAATTAAAAAAAGTAGTAGGAAAATATTTTTAATGATTCTTAGTTTAGTGATTGTGCATGGATTTCAAAACATGTTGATAAAATTACGTACTGTTCACACCGTGTTATTTACTGTAATAAAATTTAATTTTTATAAGTTGTTCCACAATTGAAATGGACATTACAATCACACTGCAGTTGATAGAAATGAAAACAAAGAAAATGACAAAACAAAGCGAATATATAAATATGAAAGGGTAGAGGCAGTAGTCTCTTGTAATTAGAAGCTGTTGTTGAGTTGAATGCATTAATTAAGATAGGTTCAAAGTGGGTGTGGGTAGTTTTGGGAGTATCAGTATTCATGTTTGTTTCCTTAGAAGGCTGTCTTGAAGAAGAAAGAGTTGCACTTCTGCAACTTAAACATTTCTTCAACAATCCTTACAGTCTTCGAGATTGGGTGGAGGGAGAGAAGAATACAGACTGTTGTCAATGAGAAAGTGTCAAGTGCAACAGAAGTACAGGCAGAGTGACCGAACTCTATCTTTACTCAACAAGGAATCGAGATTTGGGAGAATGGTATCTAAATGCTTCTTTGTTTTCTACCTTCCTAGAACTAGAGTTGCTTCAATTAAGTGCGAATTTTATAGCCGGTTTTGTTGAAAAAGGAGGTGACATCTTATTTTCCTTCATTGTAAATAGTAAGAATAAAGTTATTTCGCTTCCCATTTCCTTTATATTGTTTATATTGAAATAATTTAATTATCATATATATTACATGTTTAGACAATCTATCAGGATTGAGTAACTTGGAATCTTTGTATTTAGGAGACAATATGTACAACAAACATCTTATCATCTCTACAAGTTGTTTCATCACTAATAAATATATATTTATCTGGTAACAGATTGAAAGGAACAGTTGTTTTTTATATAAAAAGAAATTTAATAATGTGATAAGTCTGCAAGATTTGTAATATCTCCAAGCTTGAATCCAAAAGCCAGAATTCAACTAGCCTTAGAGACAGCAAGAAGAGAAGCAACAATGGTAGTTTTCCAGTGCAGTACGCTGCACTTGTTGCTCTTGTGAGCAGACCACCTCAGCATCAAATGCTTCACCAATCTAGTAGAGAGCTGGACTGGAGATAAGCGTGTTGTGTGACTAATCTTGTACAGTCATTTTGTCTATGTGGACAATCCAATGGCTTTCCCTAAATGTAGGAAAAGTTGTTATGTTAGTTAGAATTCTATTATAGTTGTTAGAATTCTGATTAGTGAAGTTAGTTTCTACTAGTTGTTGTAAGAGTATATATACTCATTTGTAATGTATCATATTCTCTCAACTAATAGCCAGCTCTATGAAGCATTTTAACAAACACTATTTTAATAAACCACTATTTTTTTTATAAAATCAGAAGATTTATAGAGAATTTTTGTCTCAAATTAATTTTATATATTTCGTCATTTTCTACTACTTTCTCTATATACAACTTAGTCATTTATTTTTTCCACTTATTATTTAATGGATCTGAATTAGATACATTAAGTCCTTTTTTTTTTATTAAGTTCTCAAACAACTTAAAAATACTAAAACAAAACTTAAAATAAAAACTTAAAAGTTCTAACTTATTAGGGCAAATAATTCTTTCTAATCATCATTCACCATTAAAATAAAGTATTTTTATGAGTTGACGCAAATTTAAAATATTTTCCATAGGTTAAAAAATACGAACTTTGAAGATATTTTATTAGATAATATTTAATAAAGTACCGTATTGACTTATCATGAACGGCCGTGATATTTTAATTTTATGAAAATAATTTATAGCTTTGATTTTTTTTTTCTTTTTATCTCTTTTCAACACATCTTAAACCACATAAAACAATGATTGATACAAAGTCAAAGTCAACAAGTTATTAGTGAAAAAATGCAATAAATTTTAAACCACATAAAAGTTTATATATTTTTTGAGTCGATACAACTTTTGATAAGAATGTATGGAAAAAAAGCGAAAAAAATCTAAACATGTAGAAAGTTTGATAAACTTTTAAGTGGACACTAATAATTATAAGAATCTGGGTATAGCCGAGAAAACAAATAAGAAAATAAAGAATATTTTGACTTAAAGTTTACAAGTCATGTATATCAACAAAAATAAAAGTGGAAAAGTGCAATAAATTCTAGGGATATAATCATTCTCCTTCTTATAGTTTGGGGAATTCTCTATTTTTCACCCTCTAATTTTATTTTTCTTTCTTTTACCCCTTCTATTAAGATTTGTTAATTTTTTAGTTGAAAAGACTATTTTACCCTCAAAGTTTTAAATAAAATAATACTTAAATATTTTTATATATAAAAAATTAAAAACATATAAAAATAATTTAATAAAAAAATGGATTTAATAAAAATTATTAAAAATTAAAAACATATAATAAAAATTAAATAAAATTAAAAGTAAATTTAAAAAAAAAACAATTTCTAGATCTGTTAAAGATCTAACCGTCCATCTCAAAAGATGGACAATAGAAATTGGTTTTCACCAAATCTCTAACCAAAAAAGTAACACCCCCTGACCCGACCCGGCTGGATCGACCTAGGGAGTGCTACCGGTTTTCAAAACTTTCTAAATTCACTTTATATATATTTCAAACCATTGAAAATCGTATCAATTTATAATTTAAAATATGTTTATAGTGAGCCCATCAAACTTTAATTTTCAAAAATTTCGGCAGAGTTCCGTTTGTTTTTCAGATTTTCCAAAAACCTGTTTTCAATAAAACAATATACTTTCAACACTTCTATATCCACTTTTCAAATCAATACGCACTCTGCCGTTTAGTGCGACTTCCAATCATTTTTGAATCAAACATATATAATTAGTATGTACAGATATTTGAAAAGAATATACATCATAAAACATTTATTACAAAACATGTAAATACATTTCGAATTACAGATCTCTGTATATGCATGCTTCACTAAATACAATATACCGTTAAAAATCAATTATAACTACTCAAAAGAAACTGTGACTTTGGACCTTCAATCTGCTGTTACTTCTTCTCTATCCTTTATTTCTCCCTGTGTCTCTGATACCTGCGCGTGATAAAATTAACGCGCTAAGCAATAATGCCTAGTGGGTGTACACTTAATTCAAGTATCAAAATAAATAATCATTTCATAATGAAAACATTTCCAATATGTTTGTATAAAAACATTTCAATCTTTACCTTTTTCACTAAAAGAAATGATTATTTATTTTAATACAACCATCCAAAATCAATCCGTAAAATGTACAACATTTAACTTTCAGTTCTTTTATAATCATTTTATTTATGCTGTAACATTTTATTTATATAAACATTTTATTCACTTTCATTCTTCATTCTGGTCGTATACTCAGCATACATTTCTATATCTGTACATCAGTGTGACGTTCACCTCCGGGATTCGCCTAAACTGGACCAAGCCAGGTTTGCCCCGCGAGATGTAACTGTCAGGGATGTCAGTACAATATCCATCTCCGGGATTCGCCTAAACTGGGTTATACCAAGTTTGCCCCGCAAGATATAACAGTCAGGGATACAGTGCACTAGCTGTCTCCGGGATTCGCCTAAATTGGTCTCAGCCAGGTTTGCCCCGCGAGATGCAGCAATCATCACTATCAGTACAATGGCTATCTCTGGGATTCGCCTAAACTGGACCTTGCCAGGTTTGCCCTGCGAGATATAGCAATCACAGATACAGTGAAATGGCTATCTCCGGGATTCGCCTAAAATGGACTAGGCCAGGTTTGCCCCGCGAGATGCAACAGTCATCAATATCATCAGTACAATATCTATCTCCGGGATTCGCCTAAACTGGATTATATCAGGTTTGCCCCGCGAGATGCAATAATCATAAATTCATTATATATATATATATATATATATATATATATATATATATATATATATTTCAATCAATCAACAGTTTCAAACAATCTTCATAACACATCATTCATAAATTTCATATCAAAACTTTCCAAACAAGATTCATAATTTATACGCTATTTTCAAATACTTTCCTTTCATATAATCATTCGAAATCGAAAATCGAATCACGAGTAAAACATATTAGTCAATTTAATAGACAATAAAATATATCAAAATATTCAAAAATTGTAAAGTTCATATTGAAATGCATACTGAAACCGTAAAATTTTCAGAATAAGTGTACACCAACCTGGATTTCTGTTTCTCGCACAGTTTTTCTTCTGGATTTTCTTTTCCCTTTCTCTTTCCTTTTTCTCTTTTCTTTCTTTCTTCTTCCTTTCTTTTCTCTTTTCTCTTTTCTTTTCTTCTTCTTCTTCTTCTTCTTCTTCTTCTTCTTCTTCTTCTTCTCTCTCTTTTCTTTCTCGGTCGCTCTCGGTCTCTCTCTCTTTCTCTCTATTTTCTCTCCTTTCTGTCTTTCCAGGGATTTCTGCGATGTTTTATTTTTTTATAAAATTTTAGGCGTCGCGACCGTCATCGCGACCTGTGGTCGCGGTGACCTAGTCGCGTTGCTCTCTGGAGCAACTCCACCGCCTTCATTGCGAGCACTCATCGCGGTACCCTGGTTGCGCTGGTGGTCGCGATGCTCACTGCCAGGATTCTTACTTTTTCATCGCGAGCCATTCATCGCGATCTGTGGTCACGGTGCTTACTGCCAAGAATCACCATTCTTCATCGCGAGCAGCTCATCGCGATCTGTGGTCGTGATGGCCAGGTCGCGATACTCACTGTCTCAGTTTTTCACTCGTTCTTCATGCATCGTTTTCGACCGTTCAATTTGGTCCACCTGGAAACCATAAAATAAACATACTTTTAATTACATTTATACCCCTCAACTCTCAAATATTTTTATCCACATATTCAAAATTAAGTATCCGAAATTCGGGATGTTATAAAAAAAGTTTAAAAAAAATATGAACAAACTAAATAAAACAATATGTCATAACATACCACAAAAAAAAGAGAAAAAAATATGGTGAAGAAAAGAGAGAGAGAAAAAAGATGTGAAGTAGAAAAGGAAGACAGAGAGAGACGAAAGAGGAAAGAGAGAGAGACAGAGAAAAAAAAAGAAGAAGAAGATGAAGAGATAGTGAAGAAAGGAGAGAGAAAAATATTTTTTATTTTTTATTTTTATCTTAAATGAAATTTTATTTAATTTAAAAATATTTATGTATTTGTTTTTCATTTAAACAAATCTTAGGTATTTGTTTATTTTTTATTTAACTTTATTTAAAAATTAAACTAATAAAATGCACCATAATTTATAACAAATTTTTTTTGAGTTGTTATCATTTTGTTTTTAGAATTTAATTTAATTTAATAATTTTTTATGATTTTTTTTTATTTTTCAATCAAAATTATTATGTTTATGTGTAAAGATTGAAATATCCATAAGATCGTTAAATTTGACTGACTGTTGACTAAGAAAATGACTAAATTGATGATATTTTAAAAAGTTAAAAAATAATAATTCAAAAAATATTACGAAGGAAAATGAATTTCTCCCTAAATTTTAAATATTTAGTAAGTCAATGCAGCAGGTCCCACTTCTCTTCGTTGCAGTCATGACCAATCCGAATTGTGGGGTATCGGTTCCGGTTTTGGAAGTGGAGGTTCCCTTCCGGTTCCAGTTCTTGATCCGATTTTCGGAACCGGCGGTTCCACGCCAGTTCCGAAACCGGAATCAATTTTTTTTTTCTTTTTTTACTCTAAGACACAAATTGAAAACACGAGTTCTGATGGAATATATTGATGAGGTTATTTTTACTTTCTTGTTTCAATATAATGTTATTATTATTTTCTTTTTTGGGAATTTATCATATTAGTTTTTACGTTTTTGTGAATTTTTTTTAAAATATAATTATACAGTTTTTACCATTTAATTAAGCTAAAAGGTCTACTTTGCTCACAAAAAAAGCTTTTTGATTTTACATTTTTATCTCCCTTTCTAAGATTGACTACAAAATGCTCCCTTGCACCTTTACCTTTTTATCGTCACCCAATAAACCTTTTGAACATAAGAAAATCCAAATAGTAACAAAAATTTTAAAACAATAAACCTAAAAAAAAAATTTATATTTATTTTTTAGAGTGTAAAAAGAAGCTCAACTATTTTAGTGATTAAATAAGCTATATACAAGTAAAATAATATTAATTTAATGAATTTTATTAAAAGCAAAACTATTTTAATTAAAAAATTTTTTTAAAAAAAAACAAGTGGAGGGGACTCCCTTGCAAGTTGCGTCTCCTACCTTAACCACACAGGGAGGTTGCAGCCTCCTCTAGTATTTTTATTTATCTGTAACATTATTTAGATAATTTTTATAATTTTCTAAATTATGTATAGTTAAAATATATTTTATAATTTTTATTTCTGTTTATATTTTATAAATGTATTTTGTTATTTCTGTTTATATTTTCTAACTTTTGTGAATGTTTTAGGTTTTTTTACAAATGTTATCATTATATGCTTATTTTTATCGTTGTTATTCATTTTTAATTTTTAATAAATTTATTATTTATAATTTAAAGGGTTTTGACAATTTCCTAAATTATAAAGACCAATTTAACATTTCTTTAGAAGTTCGTTGGTATCCGCAAGTCTTCATACTTTTTAAATTT
Source organism: Xanthoceras sorbifolium (assembly GCA_003430845.1). Classification (NCBI taxonomy): domain Eukaryota; kingdom Viridiplantae; phylum Streptophyta; class Magnoliopsida; order Sapindales; family Sapindaceae; genus Xanthoceras; species Xanthoceras sorbifolium. The sequence goes on along the minus strand of CM010614.1, from coordinate 5,875,182 downwards.
AACTTGTGGCACATTTTTTAAAAGTATTGTGTGTTATTACAGAAAATATCCTTCTTTAAAAAAAAAAAAAAAAGGTTAAGTATGTTCGTCAAAAAAATTTTTTTCTCCTTACAAACAATTTGTCACTAGTGTCCACAATATTATAAATTAATTAATTTTATTGTACAGGATTATGAATATACACTAGAGACTAGTGTGGTATGTTACCCAGGACATGAAATTCCAGAATGGTTTAACTTTCTAAGTATGTGATCTTTAATAAATGTGGAGCTACCACAAAATTCCCTCAATCATAACTTTTTATGTCTTGTTTTCTGCGTTGTTGTTGGGGTGCCATGTCTAGACCATCAAATTGAAGATAATACATGAAGTTTACATTGGAAATGCAACCTCAGATCTAAAGATGGACACCCATGTATTTGGGATGGAATTTGCGATTATGAATTTGACTTCATTGGATCACACCATGTGCTCGTGGCATCAGCGCATGAAATCTCTCCCAATGTATTATTAGATTATGAGAATGAGATCTCTTTTGAATTCTATTTTCATGATGATAGTATGGAAGGTTATACAGTGGAAAAATGTGGCATGCATTTAATGATTGCCCAACTTCCTGAAGAGCCCAATGTAAGTTTTCGGGTTGGTGAGGTTGAAGATATTTTGTCTTTGGCAAGCGACCACGACAACTATGAGGGGGTAGATGAACCACACCCCAAGAGATTGACATTTAACTAATTTCTTTGAAGGAGGCACCCAACTAATCAAGGTAAATTAAAATGCTTTCTATATTTGAATATGATCACCAATCTCTCTTATAGAGTTCATTTTCCTTTGTTTAATTTGCTCATTTTTTAGATGTCAAAATTTTGCACCATTTTCCTATATCTATTTTATATTATTTTGGGTTGAAGCAAAGACTGACAAACTACTACTTTCCCAGATGGTTAAAGCTTTGTGCGTGATCAGTAGCTGATTCTGTTGGCCATCTGAGTCTGAAATGCTTGGATTTGGGTAGGGGGAGTAGTTCTCTTGGGTCTTGATGATTTGAAGACATTTCTTTCCAAAATGTACATTTAGCTGATTTATGTCTTCTTTGGCATTTTTGTTCTTTTGTTTTACATTCATGTTTGTCTACCGTAATTTCTGTTTTCATGCATTTTTCCTTTTAATTTGGTTTTATTTGCCTGTTACATATTGTAATAGTTTTATACATATTTTGAGAAGTAAGATTCATTATGTCCCCTCCCGACTATGTGTTACTATTGAGGTTCCTTACAAAAATTAAATAGATTTTTAATAAAATTTCCCTCGTACTGTCGAGGTTCCTTAAAAAATTAAATAGATAAATGGGAGCAGATGGTGTCCGAAGCAATTGAATAGTCTCAGGTCTCTATTGTCATTTTCTCCTAAAATTATATGCA